>JANAVB010005599.1:21731293-21736990 GCA_029216955.1 Iris pallida
AGTCCACCTTCTTCCTTCTCTAAGCAGAGTTCTTCCCATGAGATGGCGTGTAAGCCACCTCTCCAGATAAAGTTAGCACATAGAGTCTCGATTTTCTTTGTGGTTTTATTTGGTATATAAAGAGCTTACATCCAGTACATAGTGATAGCAAGAATCACAGCTCTCACCAATTCAACTCTGCCTCCGAACGATAACACTTGTGATTGCCACCCTTCCAATCTGTTATGGACGTACTGGATTAAGCCCGAACAGTCAGTGTCCCGAACATAATTTATGGATAATGGCAATCCAAGATACTTGACCGGTAGCTGGCCCAATCCGATTTGTAGCATTTCCGGCCACCTGTCCTTCTGGGGGCAGTCTTATTGACATACAGCATGCTCTTGTCTTTATTAAGTTGAAGGCCAGAAACTTTCTTGAACTCCTCTAATATAGAAATTAGAGTGACAAAACCGCTCTCCGTCGGTTCCATAAACAGCAACAAGTCATCTGCATATATTAGATGTGTTATGCTCGGGGAAATACGATGATATAGAGGTCGAATGTAACCCTGAATAACCGCAAAATCCATCTTGCAAGTGAAGTGCTCCATGACAGTAGTGAAAAGGTACGGGGAGAGAGGGTCTCCTTGGCGCAGTCCACGGTTTGCTCCCGAAGTAGCCCACTGGTTGTCCTTTGATGAGTATCGAGAATGTGGGCGTGGTGATGCACTCCCGGATCCTGTCCACCCACCATTCGGTAAAGCCCATACTTCATAGCACCTCACATACGAACTCCCGGTTTCACCATATCATAAGCTTTCTGCAGGTCAAGTTTAATACACCCTTTCCGCCCGCCAGCCTTGTTGAATTCTCGGACAAGCTCATGAGTGAGCAAGCAATTCTCCGCAATAGCTCTACCTTTGATGAAAGCAGATTGGTTGAGTGAAATAAGTTCCTGCATCAAACATTGCATTCTGGAAACCATGAGATTAGTGATGATTTTATATATGAAATTACAACAGGCAATTGGACGGTAATCTCCGAGAGCGGTGGCCCCCTCCTTCTTCGGGATCAGAGTTAAGAAAGTATGGTTTATTTCTTTTAGCAGGCGCCCAGTTTCGAAGAAGTCTTGTACATCTGCATGAGAGGGAGTCGAAAGTGGTCCCAATGCTGTTGGAAGAAACCCGCATTGAAGCCATCAGGCCCGAGGGCTTTATTGACATCCGCATTTTTGACAATAAGCTCGATCTCCTCCATAGTAATCTTGCTTTGAAGCTTTGCGTTGCCCTCTTCAGTGATGATTCTTTTGCATATGATCTCCGGAAAGTTGGAAGGATATTCGGATTGGTTGTATAGAGCACTGTAGTAAGAGATGGCTTCATTTGCAATCATATGGTCTTCAGTGAGAACCCGCCCATCATTATCAATAAGCGAACCAATAGTATTCCTGTTCTGCCTAGCCCGGATAGTAGAGTGGAAGAACTTGGAACCCCGATCACCCTCCTTGAGCCATACACATTTGGCCCGTTGCTGGAGTTCAACTTCCTCCTGGAACCGTAAGCGATGGAGTAAGTCTTGCAGCTCAATCTCCTTGGCTGCTAACATTGGGTCCACAGGATCGTGTTAGAGACGATTCTGTACTTCAGTAAGCGCGTCCTCTGTCTTCGCAAGTTTGGAGACTGGACGTGTTCGGTTCCAGAATTTTAGGCCGGCTTTCACCTGTTTGAGTGATTGGACGAGTCGGAATTGGATGTTGCCAGTACATTCAGTCGTTAGCCCCTGCTCTACTGCCTGGGTATATCCCTCCATGGATGGCCACGCGTTGTTGTATCTGAATGGCCGCCTCCTCTTGAGTGGGTCCTGGCACAAGCGAATTAATAGTGGGGTGTGGTCACTTGTGCCACAAGGCAAACCTTCTGCACAGCTCGTAGTGAACTTCTCCAACCATTTCAGGTTGTATAGCGTCCTGTCAAGCTGGCACACCACCCGATTTGTTGCAGAGCTGTTGTTCCAAGACCACAAGTGGCCTGTTCGGGATAAACAATGAAGTCCCGACCGAAGTAAGCAGGATTGGAAGTCATTGAGTATAGACTGCGGAACTGTCTGCCTCCCAACTTGTCCTCAACATGAAGTATTGCGTTGAAGTCTCCACAGAGGAGAAGAGGGGAACTATTATCAATTTCAGCTGCAATCCTCGTAATATCTCTCCACAAGTTATACCGTAAACGACGATCATTGTGGCCATAAACTGCTCCAATTGTTACTTTGAGCCCGCCCTTGTTAGTGAAATCAATACAAATTAATTGATCAGATATGAATCGTACCTGGCCAAGCCATTCCCCGTTGAACCACATTACCCAGATGCACGCTATGCTGCTCGTGGATAGGTTATGTACTGTAGACCATTGGTGCGGCGTCCGTCTGTCGATTACTGACCCCGTCTTGATCTTGCTTTCTAATATGGCTACTATCGTACATTTATGTTTCTTCACCAGATTTTTAACCTCTCTCCACCTTCCTATTGAGTTAGCTCCTCGTTCGTTCAAAAGGATCGTCATTTATTAATTTATTGAGGGGGGGGATGTTATCCTTTTTGAGTCGCTGACTCTCCCGTGGACGAATTGGGGAGTGCCCGTGTCCTCCTGGTTGCCTCGCACCATCGCCTCTGATGCAGTCGACTTGCCCTTCAAGTAAACTCTACTTAGGATTTGCCACCGTAAGGGCCTTACCAGACTCCAATAAACTCGAGTTATTAGAGTCGATTCCCATCTCTGACAATATTCCAAATGGATTAGCCAGCGTGACCGGCCTACTCAAGTCTCTGTCCTCCCCTGCATTCCCTTCACCAGCTATGAGCGTCCTCCGTATGTTTGCCGTGTTAGCACTATTGCTCCCGCCGGTGCCATATACAACCAACTCCTGCGAAATCCGGTGACTGGTGACCCATCTCGCTCCGAACCCGGTCTCTTTTCCAGAATGGAGACCCGTTCCGAAGCCAATTCTTGTGGTAGGCTCTTTGCCCATATCCTGTTCCATCCGATCTTCTAATACAGTAGTGTTTCCCTCCTCAAGGTATGAGATGTTTATATCTCGTTGCATGTCCATCATCGTCTGTTCCTCCTGTGTATTCGCTTCCTCAGTGCGCGTCCCCGCGGTCTTGCACTGGGAACTTGTATGGCCAAAACAATGGCATAATGCGCATGATGGGGGAACCTCATATCAATATCCTGCTCCATGCGTTCTCCATTGGGCAATTTGATATCTATCTTTCTCGGTAATACTTCGGCAGCTTGGATTTCTATAAATACTCTTGCATAAGAGAGACGCTGCCGTCTCTCCGTAGGAATATCCGTGCGGAGAGGCTTTCCCACATGCTGGCCAATTTCATAATGGCCGGGATACTCCATAGTTGGGGAGACAGCCAGGGCATCCGGATCCATATAGGGATAGTTGACAGTCGGTCCTTCTCAAAGTTTGTCTCAGGGCACCATCGTTTTAATACAACTAAACGCCCGTCGAACGTCCACGACCCTCCTTACAAGATGCGCTCCAGATCCTCCTCCAGGTCGAACTTGATGAAGTAAAATCCATTTTTCTGGAGTATATACCATCCCCCCTTTCGGACGCCATTGGCGGAGCGCATATCCACGGAGCTGTCCAGAATGGCCGATTGCCCATCACATATAAGACCAGAGTATTTCTCCAGTATTCCGAAGTTTCCTGAATCTCATCGCTCGTGATCTTTGCCACCTTCGCTCCATTGATGATATGTAAGCCCTAAATTTGGAGCTTATTTTTTTCAATTTTATAATCAATATTTTGAGTAGATATTATTATTTGATTACTATTGATTTAATCTCTCTACCGTGACTTGGATTTCTAGAGCATCAGGGATGCCAGTCTCTGGAAACTTCCTTTTGGAGTTTGTAGTAGACGAGATTATCTTCACATTGATATTCGTGTCCCACTCGAATTATTTCCTTGTACACTTTTGCTTCGTGCAAGGGGTCAATTTAGACGTTTAATTATTGATGAATTCCACTCTTTTCCTTGATCATCATATGCACGTTACCGTGACTTTTAATTTAGGAGCACCAGACCAGTCGTTTTCTCAGAACCAATTGTCATGCCTGATCTACTCGAGACGCTCTTCACTCCTGACCTTCGTGTCCCATCAGACACTCCATTTTGTGCTCCATTTCCTTCGCAAACTTTCGGTTCAATTACGCCAATTAATTATCTACCGTAAAACCTGATTTATTTCCATTTAATTTCGGGACCCGACATCAATCCAATCCAGTCGACCCAATATATGACCCTGGCCTTTTGAGCCTACTATGCACGCGCCACTTGCGTGCCACGATTGATCTCCCTTGTGCTCCCATTCCATCCGTAATTTTTTAATTGGTTTAATTATAAATTAATTAAATCTTGGCTTCGACTTTGTCCAAACTTGGCCCAACGTCCGACCCAGTTTGGCGTGGACCCTACCATGACTGCCCTTACATCCCACTGATGTGTTGTATTTTTTCCTATTTAAAATACGTTTATTTTATATAAAATATCTCTTTTTCCTCTCTTTATATATGTATATTTGTACATATAATATAGTGTATACATCCTTCTCCCTATACATTAGACAACTCATCTCTCTCTTCCCACACAACCGCCTCACCCCCTGTACCCGAACACACAGCCCCCCATCTCTCTCTCTACTTTCTCTCTCTCTCTAAATATCTTTCTCTCTCTCTTTCCACCTCTCTCTTTATATATATATGTTATATATATACCCACAACATAACTATCTTAATCTCACCCCCCTCACATCATCCCTCTCTCTTCCGTACTGGTAAAACCCCCCATCTCTATCTCCATTCTCTCTCCCTCTCCAAAAATATCACACTCTCTCTCCTACCTTTTAAATTCACCACACATACATCTCTCTCTCTCTTTCTCTCAACTCACACGCACACCCCCGCACCTCCCGTGGCGGCAACGTCCTCCGGGACGCGCCGTTAGGCCATTTCAGCGTTTTTCTCGAAGTCCGTCGACGGCGCGCGGAGGAATTCCAGAATTTGCGCTCCATCGCAGCAACTTCGTAACAGATTTTTTGGACAATCCGACCGTGGATCGGCAAAACTTGCTCGTCTCAATCTCGGTATAGCACTTCCACTTCCTCAATTTCGTCCGTTAATTTCGTCGTTTGATACCTCAAAAACGGCCACCAGTTGACGTTTTAATTTGTACTGTTTGGACAGTTTTGCGATGCCAACTTCGCGGGTTCGTATCTTCGCCGTATCAGCTCCGTTTTGTGCGCCACCAGTTCTAGTGCACAGCTAGTATAACCCTCTTCCTGCCCCCCTTTAGATTTCATTTCAGTTTGAGCTTGTTAGGTCGGTCGAATTCGACGCCAAGTGGCCGTTCGAATTCTTAGTGTTGCACTTATAAATTCCATTTTGAACCCGGGACTCCGGATTCAATTTCTGACACCACCAGTAGACTCGTGGCGTCGTTCTGGCATGTTTTCATAAAAGTGTTGTTAGATTTGGAGAACGTGGACCCTGGCACGCATTTCGGTGCAAAGCGATCCCCTTTCTAAGTCAACGGGTTATTTGAATTCGGTCATCGAAATCCAATTCCGGATATACCGTTGAGTTCGTATCGTCATTCTGGACTCGTTGACATATAATTGCTGAGTTTTGAGGACATTGGCTCC
>JANAVB010005599.1:21737003-21757003 GCA_029216955.1 Iris pallida
TTGTTGCTGTTTTTCTAATAGTAAGCAGAGGCAACCCAAAATAAACCGTTCAGGACCAGCCTTAGTGTTCTCATGTCAACAATGGCATGATGTCCATTACTTGTTTAACATTCTGGCCCGTGAAGAATTGTTGGTGTAGCTATTTAAAAAAAATCTTTCCACTTCTTTGATTTCAAGTTATGCTTCGACCACAAAGCACAACACCAAAAAGCGTTATCAATATTTAGGCTTGGTTTGGGATTACTAGTGCTTTTACAAAAACTCGCATAAGAAGCAGCTTTTGACAGTCCACAAAAAAAAATTCAAATTATTTTTTGATAAGCAGTTGTTACCAAACACCGGTTTCGCTAGTTCCGATCGTCGGATTCTAGGTAGGCTATATATGTCTGATGCTTTAGGGACCTCGACTCCAGAGACGTGCACTAATGGAGGACTGTCTTGGTGGTCCACTGGCTCCTAGTTTGCTCTACCTTGCCAAAATAAACATGATAGGCTACCATGATTTTCGTTGATAGGCGGAGAATCACATTCACAAGTCACTTTGTTGGGACGGGGACTGACCAGTTTCCAGGAAAAATAAGCAGCAGTAGCCTGCCAGCCTTAATCATCCCATTTTCTTTTTTCTAAGAGTGACAACCTTTTCAACTTCCCATGGCGATAAATCATTATCTTAAATTGTGAAACTATCACTTAGTTAACTTTTGGTCATCAATGTTGACTGCTCCCTCATTTCTCTCATTTTTTGTTAAACCTACTTCAATATTCTATTTTTGGTCAAACTAATTATAAATACTTCATATTCAAAAGTTTCTCACCTTGTTTTATTTAGAAGCTGACCCAATCTAATATCAAATTAACATATTATCCATAGTTTGCAGTATCGGCTGATACTGATATGACCGATACCGATACAGTTTGGCATGTCCCGATCCGATACCGGCCGATACCGACACTGAGTGTCCTTTCTAGTCAAATCGGCAAAGAAAATTGAGCGAAAAAACCAATCATCAAGGGTTGTAAAATTATAGTAAGGTTGTAAAAAAAGCATGTAAAAGAAAAAAAAACTTATCTATCGCAGGTAAACCAATCGACAAGTGTGACTACTATTTATTCAATTTCAAAACTACTAATAACATTACAGGAATACTTAAGATTATGTCTAAATGTATAAAATTTTCTTCTAAAATTTTAACAATTTATTAATAATTATTTGTTTTCTGATACAAAAAAATAAATAAATCCGATACTCCGACCCGAAACCGTCGATATGCTGATACCGCTGATACGCCGATCCCGATACTCTTAGGAAGGGTCCGATACCGATTCTGATACTGATAGTGCAAACCTTGATATTATCCTTAAGAAGAACATACATCACAAAACTCATCTAGATGGGACTAGTAGGTAGATGCTTCTAGTAGATCCATTCCATAACAGGTGCAATGAGGAAAGGACTTACCTGCAAGCTTTGATTTAAACCTAGTTATGATAAAAATAATTGAGATGCATCTCCTATCTCCTGCAATTATTTTGTCAAGGACTCAACTCCATCTCCATTGTACATGTAGTTAATAATCTCGATATAGAATAGCTTACATGGAAACTTATTCTCCAAAATTCATCGAACAATCTCCCTATTTCATATCCCTTTTTTAAATTATTGAATACCATAATTTTTTATTCGTTTTTAGTAAATAGCATAACTTCATGGTAGACCTGAGAAATACTTATTTTTTATTTGCTCTATTGCTCCCCAAAAGTTTTTTATTGTGGTAGTAAGTCTGACCTTTTAATTCAACTTAACCTTATGACACATGAAGGTGGTCAGCTTGGAGCGATACGTAGGGGTCATGCATCTGAATTGTTGCAGATATTTAGCTAGTAGTTTCATTTACATCCATAACCTGCTATATGTAGTTATGCTAATATGGACAAACTCACCCATCAATAACCACCCTTTGCAATTGCCACCTTCAGAACCATGACCCTTGATGAGATGGGTGATTTCATAGATCATGTTTTCCATTTATAAAGACTCAGTAGGTTCTTTGTTTTTATTTTTCTGTCATTGTAGGTGGTCAGCTTGGAGCGGTACGGTATGCTATTCTCTTTGCAGCGGCAGGGACAACGTTGGACTTTGCCACCCTGAAGCTGAGGCCTTTCTTTCATGACCTTAGAAGCACTGCAAAGGACAAGATAAATTCGTTTTCCAACTGGCGTTTACCGGAGTGGTCTCCTATCCAGATACTTGACGAAGAAGCTGTTGCTGCAAAACACGCTCGAGAGCAAAAATTGTATGCTCAGAGGGCACTAGGTAAAATAGATAAAGAAGAATCTTGACCGAGTATGACAATATGGAGATCTTCACATATCTTGATTTGGTACCGTTGAGCTCACTGAGTAATTTATGACTAGTCTTCTTGGCAGTGAATATGAAATAATTGTTAGATCAGAATACTACAAAATGATACAGGAGAATTGTCGAGTATGATTGCAGCTATCATGGCTGGTCGAAGGTCCTCATCAAATAATTCACACCAGCTGAAAGTGTGCTGAAGAGTAGCTTCTTTCTACAAATTATTAGCAATTGTACATCACTCGTTTACAGAAGAGTGAAGAAGTTAGAGAAGGCTTGCAGAAGGGAATGGTTTGGGAAAAGTTTTCATAGGTTAAGGGAGTAGCTTTCGTTTTGATGTATAAAACTGAACATAGGTTCACTATTTGTTTCTCTGTAGTAGTGTGAACATTGTATGGATTTTGAAGCTGCAATTTGTTCACTTTGTGATCATCTGAGAATTTGGAAATTGTAGTAACTCCTCAAGTCTATATCTTTTGAGATGACAGAGACGGAATTGAGCTTGGCGAAATATAATGATCAGAACAGTAACTGGGATTGCGATGTTTGTTTTGATCACAGCTGAATGTATAACGCAAGGGCAGTCAAGAAGCTGCATGTACATGATGGTTGCTGTAATCCACAAGTATCCATCTGAGGCCATCATGAGTCTTGTCTGATAAACCTTTTAAAGTTATTATCAATTGCATTGAGATTATGGAAGTGGCCTTCCCATTCACTCTCTTCACTTAATATGACATAGAAATTAAGAACGAATGCCCCAACAAAAAAAAATGGCATTATATGGTCAAGAAGTTCTAGGGTGCTCCCCAATTGCACGAGCTTAAAGTCTAAAATTACAAAGCCAAAAGATAGGTTTAGGCACTGACCATCTAGATTTTATGGCATGTTCCTCTCAAGCTAATACCTACCTCTGTTCAGGTCGACAATTGGTAATGGAAACTGTCGTTTCTTTTATTTTGCTTTCCAACCTCCGTTCCTGTGGGAGAACTCTTGGATGATGATGATTATGAATATGTAGCTTTCGCATTGCCACCAACAAGCTTTTAGTTGAAGCAAAAGGGGCAAACCCCATAAGCCAATCCTCGACTACAAAACCCGGTTGCCTGCCATGTCAAAAAAATAATAATAATAATAATGAAAAGAGGCAAGTGTTCACCGTTCTTGATGTCTCAACATAGGAGCGTCTAGTCAAAAAGCAGACAGACAGGTGTACCTGTGTGATTTTGTTCCCAGTTTGCCAGCATCTTTGCATAAGAACCCTCTGAACGTATTGGAAGATGCAACGATCAAGATAGTTCTTTTGTACTGTCTCGTTCCGTGGTCAGTCAGCGCCGGCCCTCCCTGGTAAGCCAGACAAGTTTCACCGGAAAGGCCTCGAGTGGCTTACGAGCCATAAGAGTAACTCGGAATCCGTGCTCCACGTTGTCGTCAGAATCAGAGACAACTGGCATCTTAGTATTTGTCAAAAATCATTATTTTTCTTAGGCACAACATTTAAAGCTTTCAGCTTGTTGTATTTTTCTGTATTTTTTTCTAAAATCAAAGGACAAAGGACAATCAAATTTAGCTCCAACTAGAACAATCCAACTTGCTGGGCCGGTCCTGTGGCCAGTCCTTGAATGTCAGGTACTTCGGGACCCTGTTGTGGTGCCATATATTGCCATACATTTCAGAAAGCTGGATGATCTCTCAAATTAGATATTTTGCTATACACAGTTTCTGCACTGAATTTTTTTTTATTTTATATAATAAATAATACTTGCAAACGTCATTCAACATATATGGTTCAATTGTCTTCTCTAAGAATATCACTAGGGTTGTAAACCCATAGATCTATTGTGCGCCACTGAGCGTTCCTATGTGATCCCCTTCATGAGAGGATCCGCTATATATTCCAAGACGAGTTCGTCCTTCAACATCCTTATGAAGTGATGACAAATCTTGATGTGCTTGGTTCTTCCATGTATGCTATCTCTGCCATGTTGTCACTGTTGGGAACGAAGCGCGAAATCCGTTTCCCCAAACCAGAAAGTCCTGCGAGAGAATCGAGCAAAAGCACACAAACCAAAAACGCCAAACACAATCGCAGACACAAAGATTTTTGACATGGAAAACCCTTGCGGGAAAAACCACGGGACGATCGGAGTCCAACCCTGAAGAACCTCCACTAATGGAATAAAGAGAATACACTCTCTACAAGCTCCTCCGATCCAACACGGATCACCACAACTCACTTGAAAGAAGAAATTTTTTGATTGCGGACTCCGAAGAACAAGAGATGCCGAAAAATTATTCGAAGCAATCTCTCCTTCACAATAGTCCTTAATCATCTCTCTCTCAAAGATTGTAAAGCACTCTTTGTTTTGAGATGATTTTACAACTAGCATGCATCAAAAGCCCTTGGTAACCCATACATGGAAGACCAATATATATGGAAACTTTCAATATAAATCAATCATATATTTAATGGAAATCCAATCATAATTAGCTTACCATAATTGAAAACCCAATAATATGGAAAGCTACTATATGAAGGGTCCAATCATAAATATATAATCAAAGTAAATATGGAAATCTAATCATATATTTTCTTACCATATATGTACCAAAATAAAATTAATGCACTCCCCAAGCTTCTCCGACACACGGATGACGCTCGTCGCTCTCCGGGGTATTCTCCACATAGGTGGGAACCCCATCCACTCCAACAAATCTCCTCCTTCACAACTATGTGGAGGAGGTCGTCATCTCGACGATCTGCCTGCAGTACTCAAACTTTCCTCTCGGAAGAACCTTCGTGAGCATTTTCGCTCCATTGTCATCAGTATGAACCTTCTCAAGCGCCGGATCCTTCTTCTTAACCACATCCCATATCCAATGATACCAAGTCTCGATGTGCTTGGACCGACTATGAAATGTCTGGTTCTTCACAAGGTGAATAGCACTTTGACTGTCGCAAAGCAAAGTATACTGCTCTTGCTTCAGTCCTATTTCCTGCAGCAGCTTCTTCATCCACAACAACTCCTTGCAAGCCTCCGTCGCCGCAATGTACACTGCCTCTGTCGTCGACAAGGCAACACACTTCTGCAACCGCGACTGCCACGATACCGCTCCTCCAGCAAACAACATCACATAACCCGAAGTCGATCGCCTCGTGTCTACATCTCCAGCCATATCAGCGTCAGTATACCCAACCAGCTTCGACTCGTCACCACCAAAAGAAAGTCTCCAATCGACAGTGTCCTGAAGGTATCGTAGAATCCACTTAACCGCACTCCAATGTACCCTTCCAGAATTTGAAAGGTACCTGCTAACTGTGCCAACTGCATGAGCGATGTCTGGCCTCGTACACCATAGCATACATAAGACTTTCCACAGCTGAAGCATATGGAACCCGCTCTATATCTTCCTTTTCGTCCTCGGTAGATGGACACTGCACCTCAGTGAACTTAAAGTGAGCCGCAAGGAGGCAACTCACTTTCTTCGACTCGTCCATACCGAAACGCTGAAGTACCCGGTGAATGTACTTCTTTTGGGACAAATGTAGCAGCTTGGACTCTCTCTCTCTCGGCTGATCTCCATCCCAAGAATAGTCTTTGCTGTGCCCAAATCCTTCATAGAGAAGGCCGCGCCCAGTTGGCCCTTCAACTCTACTATCCTAGTGGCATTCTGACCCACTAACAGTATATCATACATAGAGCAATAAAATGATGAAATCATCCTCGACAAAGTACCTCACAAATACGCAATGGTCCGACGTCGTCCGTGCATAGCCATGCTCCCCCATAAATGACTCGAACTTCCTGTACCACTGCCTCGGAGCCTGCTTCAGACCATACAAGCTCTTTCTCAACCGGCAGACCAAATGTGACTTGTCCTTCTCACAGAATCCCTCTGGGTGCTCCATGTATAACTCCTCTTCAAGATCACCGTGGAGGAATGCCGTCTTCACGTCCATCTGCTCGACCTCCAAGTCGAGACTGGCTGCTAATGCTAGCACCACCCGAAAAGACGAATGCTTGACGACAGGCGAAAAGATCTCATCATAATCCACGCCTTTCCGCTGACCGTAGCCTTTGACTACCAGCCTCGCTTTGTATCGAGGGCGAGTAGCATCATCCGTCTGCTTCACTCTAAACACCCATCGATTCTTCAAAGCCTTCTTGCCCTTTGGCAACCGCACCAGCTCATAAGTGGAATTAGTGTGCAAGGAACTCATCTCCTCCTGCATGGCCTCCATCCACTCCTGCCTGTGTTCGTCTTCCATAGCCTCTGCAAAGCTTTCGGGCTCTCCCCGTCAGTCAATAGCACATACTTATCCGGTGAGTATCTCGTAGATGGTCGACGATCTCTGTCGCTCTTTCTCAGTGGAGCCACTGGTGCTGGCTGTATACCAACAGCCTCCTCCCCTTCAGGAACTGCCTTCCCGGTATGCTCATCTCCTGAGGGACACCCTGACCACCATCAGCAGGCTGATGATCAAGGATGGGAGCAACTCCATATACTGGCTCCCCCACAATGGGATCAACTGCGATGTCCTCTGAAAACTGCTCGAAGCGAAATGACTCTAACTCAGGCAATTCCTCAGCCTCAGAAGGCGTCTCGGAATCCTGAGTGTTGGTCATGGTCTGATCCTCGACGAA
Source organism: Iris pallida (assembly GCA_029216955.1). Classification (NCBI taxonomy): domain Eukaryota; kingdom Viridiplantae; phylum Streptophyta; class Magnoliopsida; order Asparagales; family Iridaceae; genus Iris; species Iris pallida. The sequence continues at coordinate 21,744,006 of JANAVB010005599.1, forward strand.
TACCACGTCCCTGCTTCTGTAGAGCTTTCTTCCCACCGGGTCGTAGAGTCTATAGCCAAACTCATCCCGACCGTAGCCGACAAAGACGCATCGCCTCGTCTTCGGCTCAAGTTTGGTCCTCTCGTCCTTCGGTACATGCACGAAGGCCTTACAGCCAAACACTCGCAGGTGATTGTATGGCGGCTCTTTGCCGTACCATACTTTGTCAGGCACATCACCCTGCAAAGGAGTACTAGGAGACAAATTAATAACATAAGCAGCTGTGAGAAGTGCCTCACCCCAATAACTGCCCGGCAAGTTTGCTTCTGACAGCAAACACCGCACCCTCTCCATCAGTGTCCTGTTCATGCGCTCCGATACACCATTGAGCTGAGGTGTCTTGGGCGGAGTCTTCTAGTGTCGTATCCCTTGCTCTCTGCAATACGCATCAAAAGGACCAATGTATTCGCCGCCATTGTCGGACCGAACACACTAACTTCTTGCCCGTCTCTCTTTCAACAGAGGCCTGAAACTCTTTGAAAGTAGGCAGCACCTGATCCTTGGTCTTTAAGGCATAGACCCAAACCTTCCTGGAACAGTCATCAATAAAAGTTACAAAGTAAGATGCACCACCAATAGTTTTTACCTTCATAGGACCGCAGACATCCGAGTGAATCAACTCGAGCAACGCCGGCTTCCTTGAACTTGGGTGACTTTGGAAAGACACCCTATTTTGCTTCCCAGCTAAGCAGTACGTGCACTTCTCCAACTTTGTAGACTTGAGCCCTGGAATCACCTTCCTGTTCACCAAGTAGCTCATCCCTTCTCGCTGATATGGCCGAGCCGCTTGTGCCACAACTCGGTAGACGCATCACTGACTGCGTTCACCTCCTGTGCCCCATGTGCTCTCTCCTCCATATAGTAGAGACCGGACTTCTTGCTTCCTCTGGCAATCACCATCGAACCTCTGGAAAGCTTCCACTGACTATTTCCGAAGAGACTGAAGAATCCCTCATCATCCAACCTTCCAACCGACACCAGGTTGAAACGGATATCAGGGACATGACGAACATCTTTGAGAACAAGAACTGCACCCGTCTTCGTCCTCAAATGTACATCTCCAACGGCAACCGCCTTTGACACATCTCCATTGCCCATCTTCAACACTCTACAGTCGCCTGTCGTGTAAGTGGCAAATAGTGCCCTGTTGTGAGATACATACGCTGAAGCCCCTGAGTCCACCAGCCAAGAATTGTCATCGCAGACGAGGTTTGTGATAACCTCATCACCTACGACGATCACATCGCCTTCATGTATCGAAGCCGCCGCTGTAGTGTTCTCATCTTGCTTCCCCTTGTCGCCCTTCTTCTCTCACTTCCAAGCGAAACAGTTCCGCTTTATGTGGCCCTTCTTGCCACAATGGTAACACTCCGAGTCCTCGTACCGACCCTTGGACTTCTCCCTGCTCTTGTCTCTGCCACCACCTGGACCCCTGCTTTTGCCCCTTCCGTGGCTCTCCGAAACTAGTGCCTCTGAGTGATGGGATGTGGATGAAGTGCCATGAGAACGTCTCCGCATCTCTTCATTCAGTACCCCGCTCTTGGCAAACTCCAGACTGACCACGCCTTCCGGAGCAGAAGCGATCATAGATACTCGTACGGTTCCCACGAGTCTGGCAATGTACATAGCAACCAAAGTCCTTGAACCTCGTCGTCGAACTTGACTCCCATCGAGGATAGCTGGTCCACCACGTCCTGGAACTCACTCAAGTGATCCGTAATGGATGCACCATCTTTGTACCGCAGACCCATCATCGTCCGGATCAGGAACAATTTGTTTATCCCGATTTTTTTTGCGTACAAAGATTCCAGCTTCTCCCACAACGTCTTCGTATGCTCAATATTGGCAACGTTGTACACGTTCTTGTCAACGAACTGTCGCATGTACCCACACACTTGTATATGCTCAAAGTTCTAGTCCTCATCGGATTTGTCACTGGGCTTCTCGGATGCAAATACTGGAAGATGCAGCTTCTTGACGAACAACAAATCCTTCATCTTGCTCCGCCAATAATGGTAGTTGGTACCGTTCAGGTTCACCATGCGCACCGGCTTCGCGTCCATCTCTGCTTCCTGGTTTGACTGTCAACTCCTGACACTTCTTTGAACCCAAAGCTCTGATACCACTCTGTTGGGAACGAAGCGCAGAAACCGTTCCCCCAAACCAGAAAGTCCTGCAAGAGAACCGAGCAAAAGCACACAAACCAAAAACGCCAAACACAATCGCAGACACAAAGATTTTTGACGTGGAAAACCCTTGCGGGAAAAACCACGGAACGATCGGAGTCCAACCCTGAAGAACCTCCACTAATGGAATAAAGAGAATACACCCTCTACAAGCTCCTCCCGATCCAACACGGATCACCACAACTCACTTGAAAGAAGAAATTTTTTGATTACGGACTCCGAAGAACAAGAGATGCCGAAAAATTATTCGAAGCAATCTCTCCTTCACAATAGTCCTTAATCCTCTCTCTCTCAAAGATTGTAAAGCACTCTTTGTTTTGAGAAGATTTTACAACTAGCATGCATCACCCTTTTATAAGCCCTTGGTAACCCATACATGGAAGGCCAATATATGGAAACTTCCAATATAAATCAATCATATATTTAATGGAAATCCAATCATAATTAGCTTATAATTGGAAACCCAATAATATGAAAAGCTACTATATGAAGGGTCCAATCATAAATATATAATCAAAGTAAATATGGAAATCCAATCATATATTTTCTTACCATATATGTACCAAAATAAAATCTATGCACTCCCCAAGCTTCTCCGACACAGGATGGCGCTCGTCGCTCTCCGGGGTATTCTCCACATAAGTGGGAACCCCACCCACTCCAACAGTCATTACACTCTACAGGGGGTTGTAGGGTCTCTAGAATGTCGTACCGCCTAAAGGTATTGAAGGAACCTCGTCAATCATAATGTTTTGTTTTTTGTTTTTTGTTTTTTGTTTTTTTTTGCGTTGTTTAGAACCATATAATGACATGGATGCAAGCTCATCTAGATCGCCAACCCAATCAACATATTATAAACCCATCGGCATGCCACTTAAGTCCAGTAAGATCCTTTTTATTCCATGACAACACATACATATTCAAGTTGGGTTCGAGTTCTCTTGATACATAGTTGGTCATTGTCACGTGTCTCGGACTTTCTGTATTTTGGGACTGGAGCATACGTGACATGATTTTTGTGGTTGTCCATGCAGATCGAGGTCATATTGTCTCGATTACATTATTGTACCAAACGAGCATGCCTTAGGATTAAACATGATTCAGATCTCAATCCACAAATGCCTTGAAAGCTTCTCTTGAGCCCTCTTTTGCCTTTGAACTTCGTACGATCATCCCTTCTTTGACTTCTGGTATTATTGTTTTCTCGTCTCCCCTATTTCGAAGAGACGAATACCCATGCTTGGTGGATCACTTCAAGAAGATTTTTGTCAGAAGATGGAAGTTGTGCTTATAAAATTTTAGAAGTAGGCGGTTATCCAAGTTAGGGAATGTTAGGATAGACACTTCTTCTAGATAGGCAAACTAGAGAATTTTGACAATTTAAAGCTTAGTATAAGAATTAACCCTGACAGTGAGAACCTAGAATCAATTAACTTACACCTTTGCTTAAGTTAAATATAACTTGGTTAAAAGTGTTGTAGGCTTTACTAGACGTATGGGTCACTACACAATTTTCTTGTGAACCATTGTCATAACCGCTCCCAAATTATTGGGTACGTCTGTGTAGCCAAGTCCAGTCTACACCGCAGTGTCGACTAGTACACAGTCTATACCTCCACAATTAACACTATATATACACAATTCCATAATCACAAGTGTCTCTCTCTACATGAGGTATACATATGATCTCTATAACATCAATCTCCATACAATAAATATATCCACACATTCTACTATAATGATCACATAAGAGGTTGGAAATCTTAGTTAAAATATTAATTGACTATAAAACAGTAACAAGAAGTGACACCGAGTTGTGTCAAACTAATAGGTAAAGGGGACCAAGTCGAATCAGTCAGTCTCTAGGTCTATCACAAATATGTCCACCATATCCGATATTCCTCAGTACTTCTGATCATCTTCGTTTATCCATTTTGCCATAACATAACATCATGTAATAACTCGGTGTCACTTACCGTTCCCCTTTTTCGTATTTATATATTAGAGAGCGGGAGCTGGCGTAGGCCATTTATGCACTACATAGTACACCAATACCCCTAAGTACGATGGCGACTGTTGAAAGATAAGGGGGTTACACTATAATATATTCAACAATCGAGCTTAGGTCCAGAGAAATACTAGGTGTCTCAATCCCAGAAAAAATATAAGCAGTAAGATACACATGTTAGTGCCAGGGCACAATTTTCGATGGAAAACTGAGAATATGAAACAATTATAAAAACCATGTTCCAACGCAACACTTCTAGGAAGGTTGCACAAGTATAACGAAGATCTAAAAAGATATCGTTATGATATTACGAGAATCTAAAAAGATTTCGTAATCATAGCAATCAGATCGTAGTACTTCTAAAAAGAAGATACAATCAGAGTTACTGGTAGTAACGAAGAAGGTGACTGGCGAAAGATGGAAGAACTCTTGCTGGGGTGAATGATCGCCGTTGCTCAAAGCTTTATTCGTCCTACACGAACAGCTTCCAGGAACCAGCAAGTTCGTCGGAGAACTTGGAACACTCCTGCTCTTCTGACTCCTCGGATGGACACGAACTCCCGTGCAAAAGCAACGTAGGTACGGCGCCTTTCCTTCTCTCTGTAAGGCTGTAAATCAGAACTGTGTTAAAGAACACGTCTGAATTCTCTGTTTACTTGTGCTAAAGAGCACATCGTAAACTTTCTGGTGGCTTCTCGTTTTCTTCTGTCATATGCCTTGAGAGAGAGGATGCCTTATATAGGCCCTGCAGCAACTGGTCGGTTGCCACAAAGTTAGGGACGTGGTAATAACCATCCCGAACATGTAGCAACCGCCCAGAACATGCAAACGCACGTTCTGCTGCCAACTGCACATATCCAGCGCTCCTTGCACTTTGTGCGACTGAGCGCGCACTGAATGCACATACTGCGCGCACTGCACGCACTGCACACTGCGCAACCAGCACAACCAGCGCAACCCAGCACAACCCAGCGCAACCCTGCGCAATCCAGCGCACCCAAGCACAACCTGAGCGCAACCTGGGCGCGCACCTGGGCAGTGCAACTGGACTTGCACACCTGGACATGCACAACTGGGCTGCGCAACGTGGCTGCACAAGTGGCTCGCGCAACGAGCGCAACTAAAGGGCACTATGTGCCTAGCGACGATGCTGACGTGCTAAGTGCAAAGTGCGCCAACAAATTGCCACATTACGCCTCATGAGCCCATGAGCTCGAGTTCGAGTCCGAGTCCGAGTCGCTAAGCCCCTACGGGGCTTAGCTCCTATAGAAATAAATTTTCCAAGAGCAAAAAGTATGAATGCTTTTATTGTTGATTTTAGCCTTTTTCCCATTAGAAAAATAACCCCACATGGCAAGCCCATGTGCACCTCCACACCACATGTGCATCTCCAATAATAGCAAAGCTAATATATAGAGATACAAACTCTTTGGCCTATCCGATGTGGGACTAAAGTTTCTAAAGGAAAGGCCAAAACTCCAACAATCCCCATATATCTCTATATATATGGGTATAAGTGTTCCCCACAATAACTGTCCATCATGCATTAGGAGAGATGTCGCTGACGACTTGAATCTTCTCGCATGGGTCAAAAATCAGACTATAATACAAGAATGGACTAAGCCTTGAATTCTGCATAGCTGAAATTCTTTCCACTCACATAATGTAGTTACATGTGCTTCTGGCTACACATTAAAGGCCTGTGCCGGCCTGGTTTCAGTATATAATTTTGGACGTCTACAAGTTTACCCTCAAGAGACGGCCTGATATTTCTTTGTCCATACACTATAGGTGAGTTCATTATAAAGAGACATGGCATGAAGCGCTTTGCGCTTCCCTTGCGGTACTACGCCGCCATGACATGGCTTAAAGCCGAGGCCTTACCCGTACCGGGAACCTCATTATAGTGTCATACTACTGTAGCATGAGGCAACCGCCTCTTTGTAGTGCCAAACTACCCAGCATGAAGCCTTAGGCTCCCTTGCGGTGTTACGCCGCAACGACATGGCGTGCAAGGCCGAGGCTTTATCCCTAACCAGGTACCTCATGGTGGTGTCGTGCCACTGTAACATGAGGAACTCCTTCTCTTTGTAGTGCTGACTACACCCTCTTTATATTTAACATACAGCATTAGGCTAACTGCCTATTTGCGGTGCTACGCCGCTGTGACTTGGCCTGCAAAGCCGAGGCTTTATCCTATTACTGGGCAGCACCCCACATATAGGAACCTCATTGTGGAGTCACCCCACTGTAGCATGGAGTTTCACTCCTTGTAGTGCTGCTCTACCGTGCCTCCTGTAAAACACACCAGGCATTCACTCTGCCTGAGAACTCATTAAGGCAATTAAGCCAACCTTCCCACAGGAACCGTTTTCCGCAAAAAATAACAGTAGACAACAGTGGTTGTAGGTCCGTAACCTCTCCATGCCCAATAGAACATGTACCCACCGTTCCTGATATTCTTCCGATTAGTGGTCCTCCCTTGAACCAAAAGCTAGATGCTAGTAGATAATCTTTGAACTAATAGCATAAAACTTTATGGTAGGAATACAATAATACAATATCAGAATGCCTTCAAGCCTATTTTACAAGCTGTGTCATCGACCAGCTGGCGCTTGAGGCCCTTGGTGAACGGATCCGCCAGGTTCTCCTGACTCCGAACATCAATAACTGCAATACACCTCTCTTGATAAGTTCGTGTACTGCCCTGTGCTTCAACCGCACAGTCCTCTTCTTTCCATTGAAGAGGTCATTTGATGCCACTGCCGCAGTCGCCTGGTTGTCGCAGTATATCGGTATCGCCGGTATTTGCGCCCCAACCATTGGAAGATCATCCATGAGCTCCCGAAGCTATTCTGCTTCCTCGGCTGCGATATCAAGTACAAAGAACTCAGATTCAATGGATGACCACGAGAGCATAGTCTGCTTCTTCGACTTCCACGATATAGCAGCTCCGTCCATTGTGAAAACGAATCCACCTGTGGACCTCTCGCTCTCCACCTCTGATCACCAGCTGGCATCACTGAAGCCTTCCACTACCGGCAGATCTCCGCTGTAGTACAGTGCATATGTCTGAGTTCTTGAGATATCTCATAACCGTTTCACAGCTTTCCAGTGTTCAGCACCTGGGTTGCTCGTGAAACGACTCAGCATTCCCACGGCGAAAGCTATGTCAGGCCTTGTGGCATTAGTAGCATACATCAAACTTTCGATTACGCTTGCATACTCCAGCTGCCTGACGCTTTCCCCTGAATTAGGCTTCAGCTTCAGATCACACATGTACGGCGTATCGATCCCTGGAAGATCCCGATACCCATAACGAGTGATCATTTTTCTCAATATAATGAGACTGTGACAGTGCCAGTCCAGTGTCTGTCCGGATGATCTTGATCCCTAAGATCACATCAGCTTCCCCCAAGTCCTTCATACTGAACTTGCTTGAGATGAATTTTTTTGTCTCCGTGACACAGCTAATATCCGTACCTAGGATAAGCATTTCATCCATACAGACAAACGATCACCTCTTCCATCAGCGAACTTCGTGTAAACACACTTGTCCGTATCGCTGACCATGTAGCCATTTGACCTTATAACTTTATCAAATTTCTCATGCCACATTTGGAGCCTATTTAAGACCGTACAAGGATTCACCAACTTGCAGACTTTATCTTCAAGACCCCTGATGACAAATCCCTCTGGCTGTTGCATGTAAATCTCTTCGGTCAGCTTGCCATTTAGGAAAGCCGTATTCACATCCATCTGATGTATCACCATCTATGTATTGCTGCGAGAGCAATCAACATTCTGATGGTGGTCATCCGGGCTACTGGCGCATACGTGTCAAAATAGTCAATCCCCTGCTTCTGAGAAAATCCCTTGGCTACCAACTAGCCTTGAACTTGTCAATAGTTCCGTCTGCTTTCATCTTCTTCTTGAAGATCCATTTGCATCCGATGGGTTTCGCTCCTTCAGGAAGATCAACCAACACCCAAGTATTATTTGAGGTGCTAGAATAAATTTTATTGTCAATCGTCTCCTTCCAGAAAACTGCGTCTCTGGTTCATCGCCTCATCATAGGTAAGCGGATTTGCTTCCACATGATAGGTGAAAAAATCCGAAGTCCTTCGGCCTCCTCTCTCACTTCGTTGACAGCTCAGCGAGATCTGGTTCAACCGTTGTTTCAACAACAACTCTTCTTGGACCACATCTTTATTGAAGACTTGCGCACCCTCATTGTTCTCCGGAACATCTGCAAGAACAATATTCTTGTGCCTTGTAAATTTATCTTCAAAATATTCTGCGTCATAAGATTGATGATATGATTGATTCAATATCAAGAAATCTTCGAGCATCACTCTTCTCGGCATACCCCAAGAAGATCGTCTTAGTAGTCCTTGTCCCAAGCTTCTGAATCTTCAGATATGGAAGCTTGACATATGCCAGACACCCCCACACTCGAATGACATTCAAGTTAGGTCTGACCTTGAACCAGAGTTCATGAGGAGTAACGTCTGAAGTTGCATGAGGCACTCTATTTAGAATAAAAGTGGCCATCAATGCAGCTTCTCCCCAGTAGCACTTAGGAAGACCAGCAGTCAACAACATTGAGTTAATCATTTCTGTTAACGTTCTGTTCTTCCTCTCTGCTACTCCATTTGATTGAGGAGAGTACGGAGCCGTAGTCTCATTGACAATTCCATGTTCTTTGCAGAACGATACGAATTCATGAGACCTGTACCCCACCTCGATCACTTCTTATCCTTTTGAGTTGTTGTCCAGTCTGCCGCTCAGCTTCGGCTCTGAACTCCTTGAACTTCTCGAATGCTTCGTCTTTAGCCTTCAGCAAGTAGACTAACGCATACTTTGAGAAGTCATCGATGAAGGTTATGAAATACTTCATCCCGGCCTTTGTAGAGAACTGTTTGAAGTTACAGATATCGGAGTGTACCAACTCCAGAAGATCTGTACTTCGATTAACCCGAGGAAAGGGTTTCCTAGTGATCTTTGTTTGAGCACAAACTTCACATTTCTCACCTTACCTCCATACTTGGAGATAAGTCCTAGACTAGACATTCTGTTTATTCATTTACAATGAACATGTCCTAGCCTATTATGCCACAACTCAAGAGTGTAAGCAGAATGAGTGACTTTATTAATCACATTAATTACATTGGACTGATTTACAAGCTGAATTTTGAACATTCCTTTGGTATAAAAAGTTTTCTCGAAATATGTTCCTTTGATAGACATCACCATCTGGCCAGCATTGATGTCCATCCTGAGGCCTGCTTTGCAGAGTAAGCCTCCTGAGATCAGGTTCTTGGCGATAACAGGTACGTGCTTTACGCCTTGAAGCGTCAGAGACTTCCCCGAAGTCAGCTTCAACACCACCGTCCCGATCCCGAGCACTTCAGCTTGTGCCTGGTTCGCCATCATAACCACTTCAGAAGTAGGTGTATAGGTGGTGAACCACTCCTACTGGAGCAGACATGACAGGAGGCTCCAGTATCTACCCACCAGTCAGAGTCAGTCCTTACCGCATCAACCTGTGCAATCATAGCAACAATGTCAGTGATCATAGATACCTTACTAGGCTCTCCTTGCTCTGATTGCTTGGTTTTTGCTTTGCACTCATTCTTAAAGTGGCCCTTCTTGCCACACTTGAAGCAAGGCATTTGAGACTTTGGCTTCTTTTCTTGATAGAAGTTCCCTTGACTTTTAGATTGTCAGAGTCCTTCTTCTTGCTGTGGAAAGCCGCCTGCTTTCCCCTTGGTTCTTTGGTCTGAACCAGATTGGCGTTAGCCAATTGCTTGGACAGTGTGTCCACCTTCAGTTGAGCCCGTATCTGGTCCTCAACATATATTCCTGCAAGAGATCTTCAAGGCTGATCTCAAGCTTCTTCCTATGCATTTGCATAGAACTTGGTCCACCCAGCGGGGAGCTTTGAGACAATCCTTTTCGTCCTCAAAGACTTTTCGTCCTTCACCTGTGGCAGCATAGACTTTTCGTCCTCAAAGAACCACTTGTGATATTTTTTAACCACAAATATTTTACTGCGGTTCTTGTCTTCTTCGTAGAGTTTTTCTAGAGACTCCCATATGTCTCTAGCGATATTCTCTTAGAATAGGATTCTGCAAGGGAATCCTCCATAGCATTCAGGATAAGCAACCTGCAATGCTATTTTCTCTTCTCCACTTGGCCTGAAGTTTAGTAGCCGCAGAGATTACGGCAGCAGACCCAGTATCTGGAACGGTTCCTCTTCAAGAAGCATGTGATCCACGTCTCTGAGTTGAAAAGTGAGAAAAATCTTCCTCTTCCAGACTTGATAATGCTCTCCATCAAACTTTTCTAATTACAAAAGTCAGTATTGAGGAGTGAAGCATTAACGTTTTCCATCGTAGCAATAAAGCTTTGAGATTGTTAGTGCCGGGGCACAATTTTTCGATAGAAAATAAGAATATGAAACAATTGTAAAAACAATATTCCAACGCAACACTTCTAGGACGGTTGCGCAAGTATAACGAAGATCTAAAAAGATATCGTTATGATATTACGAGAATCTAAAAAGATTTTATAATCACAGCAATCAGATCGTAGTACTTCTAAAAAGAAGATACAATCAGAGTTACTGGTAGCAACGAAGAAGGTGACTGGCGAAAGATGGAAGAACTCCTGCTGGGGTGAATGATCACCGTTGCTCAAAGCTTTATTCGCCCTACACGAACAGCTTCCAGGAACCAGCAAGTTCGTCGGAGAACTTGGAACACTCCTGCTCTTCTGACTCCTCGGATGGACACGAACTCCCGTACAAAAGCAACGCAGGTGCGACGCCTTTCCTCTCTCTCTGTAAGGCTGCAGATCAGAACTGTGTTAAAGAACACGTCTGAATTCTCTGTTTACTTGTGCTAAAGAGCACTTCGTAACTTTCTAGTGGCTTCTCTTTTTCTTCTGTCATATGCCTTGAGAGGAGGATGCCTTATATAGGCCCTGCAGCAACTGGTCGGTTGCCACAAAGTTAGGGACGTGGTAAAACCACCCCGAATATGTAGCAACCGTCCAGAACATGCAAACGCATGTTCTGCTGCCAACTGCGCACACCCAGCGCTCCTTGCACTTTGTGCGATGAGCGCGCACTGAACTGCGCACACTGCGGACACTGCACAACCAGCGCAACCGAGCACAACCCTGCGCAACTGGCTTGCGCAACGTGGCTCGCGCAAGTGCAAAGTGCGCCAACAAAATGCCACATTACGCCTCATGAGCCCATGATCCGAGTCCGAGTCGCTAAGCCCCTACGGGGCTTAGCTCCTATGAAAATAAATTTCCCAAGAGCAAAAAGCATGAATGCTTTTATTGTTGATTTTATCCTTTTTCCATTAGAAAAATAACCCCACATGGCAAGTCCATGTGCACCTCCACACCACATGTGCATCTCCAATAATAGCAAAGCTAATATATAGAGATACAAACTCTTTGGCCTATCCGATGTGGGACTAAGTTTCTAAAGGAAAGGCCAAAACTCCAACAACACAATCATCAATTAATGCAATGAAAATAAGAGTAGTGCGTCCCAAACTTTATACATTATCATTGGGCGAACATGATAGTTACTAGACGTATCGGTCACTATAAACTTTTTATTGTGAACTGTTGTCACAACTTGCTCCCATGTAATTGAGTACGAGTGTGTGGCTAAGACCAACCTACGTCGAAGTGTCGGCGGCAGTATACTGGCTATATCTCCATAATTAACAAATAGATATACAATTCCATAATCATAAGAGTCTCATGAGGTATACATATGATCTCTATAACATCAATCTCACACAACAAATATGTCCACATTCTACTATAATGATCACATAAGAGTTCTATAACTCATTCACAATATCTAGACTGGTAGAAGAAACATATACGCAGCATACTAAAGTCCACATATATGCGCTAACTGATCCAACAATCAAGACTTAATTGGTCGTTGGATCAACGACTGGACTAAATGACTTAATATATAGGGTCGGGTTTCAGGTTGACGCTAACAGGTCAGGCCCAACCACCAATCAATTTGATTAGGAATTTGATTTAAAATATTAAAAATAGGGTTTTTATTTAAATATTATAAACTATTTATTTAATTTTGGAACAAATTGCTATCGGCGTATACTGACGATATAACCGACTCTAATACTGTTTTTTTCAATGGCTTTCGATACCGCAAATCTAGTCACCTTCGACTTTTCGAGCTTCTCCGACAGATGGATGATACACATCGCTCTTCCACATAAGTTGGAAATCTCATCCAACACCAACATCCCTTCTACAATAAATAAGTAAAAAAAAGAAGAAAAAACTGAAAAAAAAAGTAAAATAAAAAAATATGTTGGTATATATATATATATATATATATATATATATATATATATATATAATATATATATATTGAATCAATGGGTAATTGTGGCGAACTCGCCTCCACTGGGGCTCGAACTCGACCCTTGGGCTGCATGCATCTCTTTAACCACTAGACTAGTGGTCATATATATATATATATATATATATATATATATATATATATATATATAATATATATGATCAAAAGCCCCCTTAGAAAACCCCCTAAAAACTCCCTCACTCTCATCCGTAATTTAATGTTAATATTAATGCTAATATTAATGTTAATGTTAATATTAATGTAATATTAACATTAAATACTAAACTAACATTAAACTTAACATTAAAATTAATAACATTACATTAACATTAAC
>JANAVB010005599.1:21759503-21907764 GCA_029216955.1 Iris pallida
CCCATAGGGATTTATCCTGTAAGAACTTCCAAGCTAGTTTCAGTATGGTAGCTTCTCGTATAATCCATAAGGATCGGAGACCCAGTCCACCTTCTTCCTTCTCTAAGCAGAGTTCTTCCCATGAGATGGCGTGTAAGCCACCTCTCCAGATAAAGTTAGCACATAGAGTCTCGATTTTCTTTGTGGTTTTATTTGGTATATAAAGAGCTTACATCCAGTACATAGTGATAGCAAGAATCACAGCTCTCACCAATTCAACTCTGCCTCCGAACGATAACACTTGTGATTGCCACCCTTCCAATCTGTTATGGACGTACTGGATTAAGCCCGAACAGTCAGTGTCCCGAACATAATTTATGGATAATGGCAATCCAAGATACTTGACCGGTAGCTGGCCCAATCCGATTTGTAGCATTTCCGGCCACCTGTCCTTCTGGGGGCAGTCTTTATTGACATACAGCATGCTCTTGTCTTTATTAAGTTGAAGGCCAGAAACTTTCTTGAACTCCTCTAATATAGAAATTAGAGTGACAAAACCGCTCTCCGTCGGTTCCATAAACAGCAACAAGTCATCTGCATATATTAGATGTGTTATGCTCGGGGAAATACGATGATATAGAGGTCGAATGTAACCCTGAATAACCGCAAAATCCATCTTGCAAGTGAAGTGCTCCATGACAGTAGTGAAAAGGTACGGGGAGAGAGGGTCTCCTTGGCGCAGTCCACGGTTGCTCCCGAAGTAGCCCACTGGTTGTCCTTTGATGAGTATCGAGAATGTGGGCGTGGTGATGCACTCCCGGATCCTGTCCACCCACCATTCGGTAAAGCCCATACTTCATAGCACCTCACATACGAACTCCCGGTTCACCATATCATAAGCTTTCTGCAGGTCAAGTTTAATACACCCTTTCCGCCCGCCAGCCTTGTTGAATTCTCGGACAAGCTCATGAGTGAGCAAGCAATTCTCCGCAATAGCTCTACCTTTGATGAAAGCAGATTGGTTGAGTGAAATAAGTTCCTGCATCAAACATTGCATTCTGGAAACCATGAGATTAGTGATGATTTTATATATGAAATTACAACAGGCAATTGGACGGTAATCTCCGAGAGCGGTGGCCCCCTCCTTCTTCGGGATCAGAGTTAAGAAAGTATGGTTTATTTCTTTTAGCAGGCGCCCAGTTTCGAAGAAGTCTTGTACCATCTGCATGAGAGGGAGTCGAAAGTGGTCCCAATGCTGTTGGAAGAAACCCGCATTGAAGCCATCAGGCCCGAGGGCTTTATTGACATCCGCATTTTTGACAATAAGCTCGATCTCCTCCATAGTAATCTTGCTTTGAAGCTTTGCGTTGCCCTCTTCAGTGATGATTCTTTTGCATATGATCTCCGGAAAGTTGGAAGGATATTCGGATTGGTTGTATAGAGCACTGTAGTAAGAGATGGCTTCATTTGCAATCATATGGTCTTCAGTGAGAACCCGCCCATCATTATCAATAAGCGAACCAATAGTATTCCTGTTCTGCCTAGCCCGGATAGTAGAGTGGAAGAACTTGGAACCCCGATCACCCTCCTTGAGCCATACACATTTGGCCCGTTGCTGGAGTTCAACTTCCTCCTGGAACCGTAAGCGATGGAGTAAGTCTTGCAGCTCAATCTCCTTGGCTGCTAACATTGGGTCCACAGGATCGTGTTAGAGACGATTCTGTACTTCAGTAAGCGCGTCCTCTGTCTTCGCAAGTTTGGAGACTGGACGTGTTCGGTTCCAGAATTTTAGGCCGGCTTTCACCTGTTTGAGTGATTGGACGAGTCGGAATTGGATGTTGCCAGTACATTCAGTCGTTAGCCCCTGCTCTACTGCCTGGGTATATCCCTCCATGGATGGCCACGCGTTGTTGTATCTGAATGGCCGCCTCCTCTTGAGTGGGTCCTGGCACAAGCGAATTAATAGTGGGGTGTGGTCACTTGTGCCACAAGGCAAACCTTCTGCACAGCTCGTAGTGAACTTCTCCAACCATTTCAGGTTGTATAGCGTCCTGTCAAGCTGGCACACCACCCGATTTGTTGCAGAGCTGTTGTTCCAAGACCACAAGTGGCCTGTTCGGGATAAACAATGAAGTCCCGACCGAAGTAAGCAGGATTGGAAGTCATTGAGTATAGACTGCGGAACTGTCTGCCTCCCAACTTGTCCTCAACATGAAGTATTGCGTTGAAGTCTCCACAGAGGAGAAGAGGGGAACTATTATCAATTTCAGCTGCAATCCTCGTAATATCTCTCCACAAGTTATACCGTAAACGACGATCATTGTGGCCATAAACTGCTCCAATTGTTACTTTGAGCCCGCCCTTGTTAGTGAAATCAATACAAATTAATTGATCAGATATGAATCGTACCTGGCCAAGCCATTCCCCGTTGAACCACATTACCCAGATGCACGCTATGCTGCTCGTGGATAGGTTATGTACTGTAGACCATTGGTGCGGCGTCCGTCTGTCGATTACTGACCCCGTCTTGATCTTGCTTTCTAATATGGCTACTATCGTACATTTATGTTTCTTCACCAGATTTTTAACCTCTCTCCACCTTCCTATTGAGTTAGCTCCTCGTTCGTTCCAAAATAGGATCGTCATTTATTAATTTATTGACGGGGGGGGATGTTATCCTTTTTGAGTCGCTGACTCTCCCGTGGACGAATTGGGGGAGTGCCCGTGTCCTCCTGGTTGCCTCGCACCATCGCCTCTGATGCAGTCGACTTGCCCTTCACAAGTAAACTCTACTTAGGATTTGCCACCGTAAGGGCCTTACCAGACTCCAATAAACTCGAGTTATTAGAGTCGATTCCCATCTCTGACAATATTCCAAATGGATTAGCCAGCGTGACCGGCCTACTCAAGTCTCTGTCCTCCCCTGCATTCCCTTCACCAGCTATCCTATGAGCGTCCTCCCGTATGTTTGCCGTGTTAGCACTATTGCTCCCGCCGGTGCCATATACAACCAACTCCTGCGAAATCCCGGTGACTGGTGACCCATCTCGCTCCGAACCCGGTCTCTTTTCCAGAATGGAGACCCGTTCCGAAGCCAATTCTTGTGTTGTAGGCTCTTTGCCCATATCCTGTTCCATCCGATCTTCTAATACAGTAGTGTTTCCCTCCTCAAGGTATGAGATGTTTATATCTCGTTGCATGTCCATCATCGTCTGTTCCTCCTGTGTATTCGCTTCCTCAGTGCGCGTCCCCGCGGTCTTGCACTGGGAACTTGTATGGCCAAAACAATGGCATAATGCGCATGATGGGGGAACCTCATACTCAATATCCTGCTCCATGCGTTCTCCATTGGGCAATTTGATATCTATCTTTCTCGGTAATACTTCGGCAGCTTGGATTTCTATAAATACTCTTGCATAAGAGAGACGCTGCCGTCTCTCCGTAGGAATATCCGTGCGGAGAGGCTTTCCCACAATGCTGGCCAATTTCATAATGGCCGGGATACTCCATAGTTGGGGAGACAGCCAGGGCATCCGGATCCATATAGGGATAGTTGACAGTCGGTCCTTCTCAAAGTTTGTCTCAGGGCACCATCGTTTTAATACAACTAAACGCCCGTCGAACGTCCACGACCCTCCTTACAAGATGCGCTCCAGATCCTCCTCCAGGTCGAACTTGATGAAGTAAAATCCATTTTTCCTGGAGTATATATCCATCCCCCCTTTCGGACGCCATTGGCGGAGCGCATATCCACGGAGCTGTCCATAGAATGGCCGATTGCCCATCACATATAAGACCAGAGTATTTCTCCAGTATTCCGAAGTTTCCTGAATATCATCGCTCGTGATCTTTGCCACCTTCGCTCCATTGATGATATGTAAGCCCCTAAATTTGGAGCTTATTTTTTTTCAATTTTATAAATCAATTATTTTGAGTAGATATTATTATTTGATTACTATTTGATTTAATTCTCTCTACCGTGACTTGGATTTCTAGAGCATCAGGGATGCCAGTCTCTGGAAACTTCCTTCTTGGAGTTTGTAGTAGACGAGATTATCTTCACATTGATATTTCGTGTCCCACTCGAACTTATTTCCTTGTACACTTTTTGCTTCGTGCAAGTTCGGGTCAATTTAGACCGTTTTAATTATTGATTGAATTCCCACTCTTTTCCTTGATCATCATATGCACGTTACCGTGACTTTTAATTTAGGAGCACCAGACCAGTCGTTTTCTCAGAACCAACTTGTCATGCCTGATCTACTCGAGACGCTCTTCACTCCTGACCTTCGTGTCCCACTCAGACACTCCATTTTGTGCTCCATTTCCTTCGCACAACTTTCGGTTCAATTTACGCCAATTAATTATCTACCGTAAAACCTGATTTAATTTCCCATTTAATTTCGGGACCCGACATCAATCCAATCCAGTCGACCCAATATATGACCCTGGCCTGTTTTGAGCCTACTATGCACGCGCCACTTGCGTGCCACCGATTTGATCTCCCTTGTGCTCCCATTCCATCCGTAATTTTTAATTGGTTTAATTTATAAATTAATTAAATCTTGGCTTCGACTTTGTCCAAACTTGGCCCAACGTCCGACCCAGTTTGGCGTGGACCCTACCATGACTGCCCTTACATCCCACTGATGTGTCTGTATTTTTTCCTATTTGAAAATACGTTTATTTTATATAAAATATCTCTTTTTCCCTCTCTTTTATATATGTATATATTTGTACATATATAATATAGTGTATAATACACTCCTTCTCCCTCTACATTTAGACAACTCATTCTCTCTCTTCCCACACAACCGCCTCACCCCCTGTACCCGAACACACAGCCCCCCATCTCTCTCTCTACTTTCTCTCTCTCTCTAAATATCTTTCTCTCTCTCTATTCTCACCCTCTCTCTTTATATATATATATGTTATATATATACCCACACACATAACTCTCTTAATCTCACCCCCCTCACATCATCCCTCTCTCTTCCGTACTGGTACAACCCCCCCATCTCTATCTCACATTCTCTCTCCCTCTCTCAATAATATCACACTCTCTCTCCTCCCTTTTAAATTACACACACATACATCTCTCTCTCTCTTTCTCTCAACTCACACGCACACCCCCGCACCCTCCCGTGGCGGCCAACGTCCTCCGGGACGCGCCGTCTAGGCCATTTCAGCGTTTTTCTCGAAGTTCCGTCGACGCGCGCGCGGAGGAATTCCAGAATTTGCGCTCCATCGCAGCAACTTCGTACAGATTTTTTGGACAATCCGACCGTTGGATCGGCAAACTACTTGCTCCGTCTCAATCTCGGTATATAGCACTTCACTTCCCTCAATTTTCGTCCGTTAATTTCGTCGTTTGATACCTCAAAACCGGCCACCAAGTTGACGTTTTAATTTGTACTGTTTTTGGACAGTTTTGCGATGCCAACTTCGCGGGTTCGTATCTTCGCCGTATCAGCTCCGTTTTGTGCGCCACCAGTTCTAGTGCACAGCTAGTATAACCCTCTTCCTGCCCCCCTTTAGATTTCATTTCAGTTTGAGCTTGTTAGGTCGGTCGAATTCGACGCCAAAGTTGGCCGTTCGAATTCTTAGTGTTGCACTTATAAAATTCCATTTTTGAACCCGGGACTCCGGATTCAATTTCTGACACCACCAGTAGACTCGTGGCGTCGTTCTGGCATGTTTTCATATAAAGTTTGTTAGATTTGGAGAACGTGGACCCTGGCACGCATTTCGGTGCAAAGCGGATCCCACTTTCTAAGTCAACGGGTTATTTTGAATTCGGCTCATCGAAATCCAATTCCGGATATACCGTTGAGTTCGTATCGTCATTCTGGACTCGTTGACATATAATTTGCTGAGTTTTGAGGACATTGGCTCCGACACGCTTTTCCGTGCAAATCGGAATTTTAATGTCCTGGTCAACGGACCAAATTGAGATCGGGTCATCGGAACCAATTCTGAATATAACGTTGGGATCGTATCGTTATTCTGGATTCGTGGACATATAATTTGTTAGGTTTGGTAGACTAGAATTCTTGCACGTTTTTCGGTGAAAAGCGGGTCCGACACGGACACCGTTTTAACCCGAAATTACCTTTTTGCTCCTGTGTCCAAATTGGACTTTTGGACAGGCTATCCTAGCTGATTTGACTATTCTGGACACGTTGGTGATATTTATTTTATTATCCGACAACACCTGTAGGTTTTCACCATATTGTTATAATCTTTCTCCTTTTGTGGTATTTGAGATACATCGATTCCAGTGATTTCACAACCACTGAAATTGAATGTGTTGACCCTGTAGATGTTTGTAGAGACTAGCTTTGACCCAGTTTGACCATGGTTGACTACTTTGACTGAACGTCGAAGTAGAGTCAACATTTGACCTAGGTTAGACTAGTTTTGACCTTGGTTGACCACAGTTGACTATTTTGACCAAAAGTCAACCGGAAGTCAACCGTAGCCTAAGATTGACCAGAACTTGACCGAAGTTGACCAGTTGACCCAAAGTCAACTGTTAGTCAACGTTAGTCAAGTTTGACCTAGAGTTGACCAGAGTTGACCAGTTGACCAAAAGTCAACTGTAAGTCGACCATTGACTTAGATTGACCTAGTTTGTTTTGCTTTGACTTGTCTTGACTTAGTATGACTTGATTTTACTTCCAAACCCTTATATTGATACAGTATTCCACCTATAGGTCCTCGAGGCACTGTTCTTGGACCAGTTGACATATTCCACCAGATCACAGGCGAGTACATTCTCTGATAATATTTCTGTTTTATGATATCGTTTATGTTTCTTGTATTTAGTGTAGATACCCTTGTTCTCTTGACACATTGTTCACACGGATTGGTATTTTCCTGGATCCCGTCATGAGATGTTATTCCTCGCTCTCCTTGGTATATCTTGTGCAAGTCTTTCTTGTTCCTTGTGCATTGTATAGACACGATTCCTGCGAAGGCTAGCTACCCTCTCAGAAAATCGCGTGTCATGATGTGTCATGGTTGGATCCACTATACTAGTCGGGGACGGGGAGTATTAGTGTAGATGTGTGGTCAATACCCGCCTTGTATATCTTGTGAACCTTGTGAATGCCAATCATACACCACACGTATGGTTGGCTAGATCATGACCTTGTGCAGACCCAAGCCGGCCACATGTTGTAGCTAGTACTCACACACTTAGACAGATGATTCTTGATTCTTGTACATGCCATGATCAGTTTTATTTGTCTTGTTCTAGCTCTAGATTTACAGCTTACCTTGCCATGATACTCACATGTACATTTCATGATTTCTTGTATATTCTCTCTATCTACTGCTACATGTTCAATATCGTTTAATTAGAACCGTTATTTGAGATTTGTGCTCGTTCCATCCTGACTGGATATGTTGACAAAATTTTAGGAGTAGTTGTGCCCTCAGTATTGGACTTCATGATGTTGCTAGCTGAGGTGGATCTCACTATTCTTCTATGTAAGTTGCCTGGTAGTTATCCTTAGTTAGTCTTGTTGTTCCTTCTTTATTTCCTGTCTTATGATCGTTGTAGATTTTAGTTGTTCTAGTGATATTGTTATTATTTCTTGTCTTATCTTCCTTAGTTTTTGTGATGTGACATGAGTACATTTCATAGTTATGGATCTTAGATGTTGTAGTTAGAATAGTATACTTGACAGCGTTCTACCGCCGATACCGCGGCGTAGGCTGGGCGTGGCCCACGTATTCGTACCCGTATATCCGAGTGCGGGTCGTGACATGATAGTAGGTTCGATGTACTGCAGATCTACCTCCTCCGGGGCCGCCGTCGTCTTGCATATTTTTGCCCATGATACCGGTTTGGGGTGTTCGCCGTTGGTGCTCCTCGCCTAACTTCGCTGAGGAGTCGTTGGGGGTGCCCTGTTAATGCCCTCGGGTAGTTGGCTCGTCTTCTTCTCTCTTAACCCTTCTCCGCCGCCCATCGTGGGGTTTCCGGTATGTGTTGGAGATCCACCAAACCGACCACCTCCCACCGGGCCGTATCTCCTCGGCAAATTCCTCTGGTGAGGTCGATTTACTAACTAGTTGTACGTAAATAATTATTATTATTACTAACTAGTTGTACGCAAATTCCTCGGGTAGTTGTACGTAAATAATTATTATTAGTAAATAATTAAATAATAAATATTATTATTACTAACTAGTATTAGAAAATAATTAATGTTAGTAAGTAATTAGTAGTAATAGATATTAATTTACTTAGTTCAATTAATTATTTTTTGTCATTATTATATTACACTTTTTCTCCTTTTCATATTTTTTTTTTATTTTTTTTATTTGACACATGAATAGGAAATTACAAATTTGATCACTTTTGTTTACAAAAGACTATTTCTAAGACACATCAAAAGTTGATCAGGGCTAGTCCGGATTGTGGCTAGTCCAAGTTTGAGGAGAAATTACTCAGGACAGTCCAGTTTTTTACTCTTTAGGCTGTCACAACCCAACACCCTCCAAACCTAAATTTTCAGCTTCATTTTAACATTTTACTCTCTTCCAAAATCCTAGTTTTCTCTTATATTCTTCTTTTTCTTCTCCATCATTTCCATCCTCACCATCTATATCAAAATTCTAGTTTTCTTCTCATCATCATGTTCTTCTTCTCCACCATTTCCATCCTTACCATCTCCATCAAAATTCTAATTTCCTTCTCATTTTCAATTTTGATGCCACCCAAAGGCTCCTCACAAACAATGCACAAACCCTAATACTTCCTTCCTTACAAAGAATGCATGAAAATAAATCATAAAATGTATATTTCACTCCATTATCAAGATGAAAATAAACCCTAAAATATGTTTTTTTATTCGACAATTTCGACTTTAGGACTGCCAGAAATTGTGACAGTCCTGATATGGACTTGCTGTACAGCAAGTCCATTTCTTCTACAAGATTTCATCCATAATTTCTTCTACAACTAGGATTTCATCCAATATTTCTTCTATTAATGAAGAAAATTGATTAATATATTAATAGATTAATAGATCTGATAATTCAATTTCTTATATAACTAGGGTTTTATCCATAATTTCCACAAGCTGGGACCACAGTTTTAAAGTAAAAGTTGTATGATTTCCATAAGTAGGTTTATTTTCTTTCTTCTTGTTCTTCTTGTTCTTGTTTTTCTTCCATGATGTCCAAACAAAAAGAAAGAAAATAAACTAGAATTTGGAGAAAAAGATGTGAGGAACAGAGGAAGGAGACAAGAGCAAAAAAAAAAAATTTGACTTATATACTTACATTTAGACTAGTCCTGAGTAAATATTCAAGTGACAAATATATAAATAAACCAAAATCAGATTTGTGCTAGTCCTGATCAATTTTGGATGCGTCCTTATAACTAGCCTTACAAAATATCATGGCAAATGTTAAAGGCCACCCCCTTTTTACTAAGGGCAACCCTCCTACTAAGGGCAACCATGCCTTTGTATTTTTTTTATTAAGAGCAACCTAAAGTTTACAAGTTTACTAAGGACAACCATGGCTGGTCTCTCTCTTCCTCTCCTCGAGCTCCTCCTCGAACTCCTCTGCCTCCTCGAGCTCCTCCTCCTCTTCCCCCTCCGCGCGTAGCAACCTCCTCCTCCTCCTCCTTCCGCAGCCCCCTCCGCAGCCCCCCTCCGCAGCACCCTCCGCCAACGCCGCCCCCTCCCGCAGCCCCCTCCGCAGCCCCACTCCGCAGCACCCTCCGCCAACGCCGCCCCCTCCCGCAGCACCCTCCTCCTCATCCTCCCGCAACCCCCTCCGTAGCACCCTCCGCCTCCCACCACCTTCCGCAGCAACCTACAGTGACTGTAGGGCTTGCATGCAGTCATGTCTTCACTTTGGACTGCAGGCAAGCCCTGCAGTCACTGTAAGTTGAAATTTTAAAAAAAAAATCTAGGACTGCAGACAAGCACTGCAGTCCTGTGTTCACTTTGGACTGCAGGCAAGCCCTGCAGTCCTCGATTGACAGAAATGGGGTGGCTCTTAGTGTTTTCAAAATGGCAAGACAATTTATAAGGCACATAATAATTTGATCAGTGCTAGCCAAGATTAGGGCTAGCCAATGTTTGAGGAGATTTTACTCGGGCTATCCAAATATTCCACTCAGGGGGCTGTCCAAACCCCACACCCCGCAAACACCGAATTTCACTCTCATTTCTAAATTTTACTCTCTCTTCCAAAACCCTTCTTCTTCTTCTTCTTCTTCTTCTATCCATCTTCTTCTTTTCCACCATTTCCATTCTCACATCTCCATCAAAACCCTAGTTTTCTTCTCTTCTTCTTCTTCTCCTTCTCCACCATTTCCATCATCACCATCTCCATCAAAACCCTAGTTTCCTTCTCATTCCCAATTTCGATGGCACCAAAAAAATTAAATAAACCCTAAAATGCATAAAAATAAAGCTTAAATACTTTTTTCCTCACAAAGAATGCATGTAAATAAACCCTAAAATACATATTTCACTCTATTATCAAGATTGAAATAAACCCTAATATATTTTTTAATTCGAAAATTTTGACTTTAGGACTGCCAGAAATTGTGGCAGTCCTGCTGTAGAGCATGTCCCTTTCAGGACTGCCACAATTCTTGGCAGTCCTCAGTACTTCTAGGACTGCCAGCAATTGTGACAGTCCTATTGTACATCGAATCTATTTCAAGACTGCCACAATTTCTGGCAGTCCTCAATACTTCTAGGACTGTTAGAAATTATGGCAGTCCTGATATGAACCCAATTCTTCTACAACTAGAATTTCTTCCATAGTTTTCTTCTACAACTAGGATCTCATGCATAATTTTTTTATTAATAAAGAAAAATTGGTTAATAGACTAATAGATTTGATAACCCAATTTCTTCTACAACTAGGATTTCATCCATAATGTCCAAACAAGAAGAAGAAAAATAAACTAGGGTTTGGAGAAAGAGATCTGAGAAATTAGAAGAGAGCAAAAAATCAAAATAAACTAGGTTTGAAAAAATTGATGTTCTTGTTCTTGTTCTTCTTCTTCTTTTTCTTCTTCTTGTTCTTATTCTTCTTCATCTTGTGAGGAAAGAGAGGAGAGCAAAAAAAATAAAAAGTTGACTTATATACTCAAATGTTGGCTAGCCCTGAGTAATTTTTTCAATGACAAACTTGTAAATAAATTAAAATTTGCTTTTGGCTAGCCCTGATCAAGTTTTTATGTGCCCTTATAAATTGCCAATGGCAAACTTGTAATTTTTTTAAAAAATTTAGTTGATGGCCCTTAGTAAAAAGGGGGTGGCCTTTAACATTTGCCAATATCATATATTCAAATATCGAAACTTAGATTTTCCAAATAATAATTAACATAAAGTTAAATGCAACACTTTCTTACTTTCGGGTGATATTCAATGAAATATGTTGTTTTTTTTTAATTCGAACTGCTTGTGTACGCAACTTGAACTACTTGTGAATGCAACACGCGTACGCAAAATTCCAATTTTTAACCCTCCCACTTCGGCGAACCAAACAGCCCATTTGGTGCAGCGATGCAGGCAGCCCTACTTTAAAGCAAAAGCTACGAAAGCAAAAAAAAGCACTCCATCCACATCCACATCCACATCCACATCCACATCCATTCATCCATCCATCCTAGTCCAGAACAAACCAAAGAACCAAACAAACCACTAGCGAAAGAAACAGAGTCAGTGCTGAATATGGAGCGGCACCAGCCACTTCCATGGCGGCTACCTCTTCTTCTTCTTCTGGTGGCGGCCATGGCTGTGATCATTAGGGAAGTGGAGTGCCAGCAGGGGCAGTGGTGCATAGCGAGGAGCGGGGCGACGGAGCAGGCGCTGCAGTCGGCGCTGGAGTACGCGTGCGGGCGGGGGATCGCCGACTGTGCACCGATACAGTCCAGCGGCCTCTGCTACCTCCCCAACACGCTGCAGGCCCACGCGTCCTACGCCTTCAACTCCTTCTTCCAGCGGTCCCGCGCCGCCCCCGGAGCCTGCGACTTCGCCGGCACCGCCACCGTCACCATTACTGATCCCAGTAAGCATTACCACCACCACTATACTATTACTAAAAGCTTCATTCATCTTTTAGGGCACGAATATTGAGGCGCACAGTCTGGAAAGATGTACGTTCCCCTTTTTGGGCCCGCCACCGCTCTTGTTGATACCTGTGCATCTATACTAGAACTTACCAAAGTGTCTCTTTTAACAAATTTATTACATTATTTTATTGGGCTTTATTATTATTATATTATTATTTTTGAAATCCATGCACACACATGATTGGTACTAGAACCCTGCCGGTGGTCCCTCCTGGTGTCCGCTCCACTATCACCAGACTAGAGAACTTGGACGGGGTTTATTATCTCGCTTCTCTTATTTATCATTCAATTTTTTAGTGCCTTCCAACACACAATATAGGTTGCTACTTTTGAAGCAACTTTCGAAATATACTATGTTTCCGACCCTTCTATGAGTATTGTTATTGGAATGGGAGCATCGGGTTTTTGTTGTTGTTTTTGGAATGTAGAAAATAATAAAATATATTTTCAAATTTTAGAAAAAAAATATTTGATACATTTAAACATAATTTAATAGTTTATATTTTTTGATACTTTTGAATGGAATAATATTTCACTTGCAATATATATATATATATATATATATATATATATATATATATATATATATATAATTATTTATTTGTTGTCCTTAGACATAGTGGAACCACAATAAATAATTTAAAATTAAATAATACTGATATGGAGAATTTATAAATATATAACTTTGATAGAAGGTAATGATTATAATATATCGAAGGAATCTTATCAATATATCGTATCATTGTTAGTGTTCGACACAACTTAATCGTCGGAATGAAACTATTTTCATCCTTTTATCTTTTTTGTTGAATTTGTTTTTCCTTCGGATTGACCGGAAAAAATATCTCCAAAGTTGGTATCGGTCACTATTGACTAACGGTTTGTATAGGATCAGGACATGCCAAAACCGATATGTATCGGCAGTATCTATCAAAATCGGCCGATACCACAAATATGCTTTGAAGCTGTCGGTAGACTACTGTAGTATGCCATTGTTGATGAGATAACTACGCTAAAAGCTTACCGAAGTTTTATTTAAACTATTTTATTATATTATTTCATGGTTTTTTATTTCATTTTGATAAGTACCCCAAATTTTGTTATTGTTGGAGATGTCTCTTTTAAAAACTTAATATGGCCCACAACATGATTATATTTTATTTACTTAATAATTAATATATATATATATATATATATATATATATATATATGGTGAAAAGAGAAAACTATTTAGTCTAGTTACGAAGGGGAGTGTCTAGTGAATTGATATCTCAGTACAAAGAAACCTCTTTATGGAAAAGTTTACATTCATGAGATAGTGTCCCTAACCTAGCCTATATATATGCTTGTGTATTCTGTTAAAATGTACAAAACATAAAAAAAAAAGTTTTCCATAAAACTTGACAAATCAAGAGGGAATAGGTTCTTTATCACAAGGCAGAGGCAGTAAATGCTTTTAAACATATAAAGCTGAAGTAGAGAAACAGAAGGAAATAAAAATAAAAATTGTAAGGCAGAGAGTACTATAGGAGGTATACATAAAAAAGGACAAATGTCAAGTCCATTTGCTAAGTTCCTTGAAGAGGAAGGTATTGTTGCTCAATAAACAATGCCTGGTACACCTCAAAAAAATGGTGTAGCTGAAAGAAGGAATCACACACTTATATATGGACATGGTAAGAAGTATGGTTAGCAACTCTAATCTACCTTATTTTTTGGTGTGGAGTCTTAAAACTACCGTATAATAGTGTTCCATCTAAAGTTGTTCCTAAAACACCTTTTGAAATATGGAATATATGGAAATCAAGTTAAGACATGTACACACATGGGGCTATCCTATTGAAGTGAGGGTTTATAACCCCCAGATAAATAAATTGGACCCAAGGACAATTAATGGTTTTTTTCATAGGCTATGTAGTAAACTCCCAAGGGTTGTAGATTTTATTGTTCTCCACACACTTAGAATTGTTGAAGCTAGAAATGCTAAATTTCTTGAATATCATCATGAACTGAGTGGGAGTGGATTTCCTCGAAATGTAGAATTTGAGGAAGTAAGGGAGTCCATTGGGTCGTCCTTAAAAGAACCTAAATTGATTGCTTTAGAAGATCCTATGGATATTCATGAGGAGAAACTAATTATAAATGAACCACCCCATCAAGAGGAACATGTTCATGTTGAACCTCCAATTCAAACCCGACCAAATGCAAATGTGTAAGTTGGACTAAGAAGATCTTCAAGCATACGGAGACCAACTAGAAATGTATTATACCTCAAAAAGTCTGATTTTGATGTTGGACCTAAAAATGATCCATGCTCATTTTCACAAGCCATGAATGGAGAAAATTCAAACATATGGTATGATGCCATGAAACAGGAGATGGAGTCTATGGCTAAAAATCAAGTTTGGGATCTCGTTGAATGGTACATACCTAATGGACATTCAACCACTAGTGGTAAATGGGTCTACAAGACCAAAAGGGATGCATATGGAAATATTGAACTATATAAGACTAGACTTGTAGTTAAAGATTTCACTCAAAAGGAAGGCATTGATTACTATGAAACCTTTTATCCAGTTTCCAAGAAGGATTTAAGAATTATCATGGCTTTGGTAGCTCATTTTGACTTAGATTTGCACTAAATGGAGGTGAAAACGACATTCTTAAATGAGAATTATGAAGAAGAGGTATATTTGAGGCAGCATGAAGGTTTTACAAAAGGATGGTCACTTAGTTTGCAAATTAAAAATTGTTTTCTATGGGCTTAAACAAGCTTTTCGATAGTGGTATTTTAAATTTCGTGACATTATTCATTTCAATCTGTAGAGAACGATGTTGATCAATGTATATACCTTAAGGTTAGTGGGAGCAAATATTTTTTAGTCCTGTATGTGAATGATATTTTGTTTGCAAGTAGTGATTTGGTTTGCTACATGAGACAAAAAGCTTTCTAGTCCAAAATTTTGAAATGAAGGATATAAGTGAAGCCTTATATGCCACTGGCATAGAGATTCACAGAGACAAGTCTTAAAGGACTTTAGGATTGTCTCAAAAGGTCTACATTGAAAAGGTTTTGGAGAGATTTAGAATGAAATATTGTGCGCCTACTATAGCATATACTACCAAATGAGAGAAATTTAGTTTAAGTCAATAACCACAAAATTATTTGAAAAGGAGCAAATGAAGAACATTCCCTACGCGTCATTTGTTGTAAGTCTAATGTATGAACAAATATAGAGATTTTAAGTGATTATTATTGCAATAGAGACTACATATATATATAGGAGAGGCTAGTCTCCTCTCCTATCATTCTAGGCAATGTGGGACTAAAGTCCAATAACACTTAACACATAGATCAACACTCCCCCTCAAGATGCGCGAAAGATATTCACTAAACCCATCTTGTCACATCCTCTCATCATGCTGATAGAACTAAGCCCCTTTGTCAGTCCGTCTGCTACCTGATCTTTGGTTGGAACGTAGCCCAGCTCTAGTACTCATTTCTCCAGCTTTTCTTTGATGAAGAATCTGTCAATCTCGATATGCTTGGTCCTGTCATGCTGCACTGGATTGTTGGCAATACTAATAGCTGACTGGTTGTCACACCATAGCTTCATCTTGGCTCCCAGGTCCAGCTTTAGCTCCGTCAGCATATTCTTCAACCACAATAGTTCTGTGACTCCCAAGGCCATAGCTCTATACTCTGCTTCAGCTGTTGATCTGGCCACCACTGACTGCTTCTTACTCCTCCACGAGACCAAGTTGCCTCCTACAAATATGCAGTAGCCCGATGTGGATCTCCTGTCGTCAGCACAGCTAGTCCAGTCAGAATCACAATAGCCCTCGATGCTTACATGATTATTTCTTCTGAAGATCAGTCCCTTCCCGGGGACTCCCTTCAAGTACCTCAGAATCTGGTATACTGCGTCCATATGACCCTTCCGGGGGTCATGCATGTAGCGGCTCACTACACTGACCGCAAAGCTGATATCAGGTCGAGTGTGGCTCAAGTAGATCAACTTGCCCACCAATCTCTGATATTTATTCCGGTCAACTGGTTCTCCAGCTTCAGCATCCAGTTTAAACTTCTGGTATATCGGTGTCGTAGCTGGTTTGCATCCCATTATTCCCGTTTTCGTAAGCAGGTCCAGTACGTACTTCCTTTGAGAAAGAACGATTTTCTCATTATCTCGAGCAATCTCAATCCCAAGGAAGTATCGAAGAGGGCCAAGATCCTTCACCTCGAACTTCTTGCCAAGCTTTCCTTTGAGTTGGGCGATCTCCTGCTCATCATCGCCTGTGATAATCATATTATCTACATATACCGCAAGCATGGTGATGTGGCCTCCACTCCGTCTGAAGAAGATAGTGTGATCAGCATTGATCTGTTGATATTCCATCCCTATCATTGCTCTCCTGAACCTGTCAATCCATGCTCGAGGAGACTGCTTCAGTCCATAGAGGGACTTCTTCAGTTTGCAGACCTTGCCTTCTGTCTGTTTGGTGCCGAATCCTGGTGGTATCTCCATGTACACCTCCTCCACTAGATCCCCATGAAGAAATGCATTCTTCACATCCAGTTGGTGTAGCTTCCACCCTTCATTGGCTGTCAGGGAGATCAAGGTCCTGACAGTGCTCATCTTCGCCACTGGTGCAAAGGTCTTGTCATAGTCGATGCCGTACGTCTGACTGTATTCTTTTGCCATCAGTCGAGCTTTATAATGCTCAACCTGTCCATCTGGATTCTGTTTCACAGTAAAAACCCATTTGTATCCGACTGCTCTTTTCCCTTCTGGCAGTCTCACCAGCTCCCAAGTGTGGTTCTTCTCAAGAGCTCCCAACTCCTCATGCATTGCTGCTTTCCACTTTGGATCGTTCTTGGCAACCTGCCAATTGTTAGGTATAGTAATACTATCCAAAGATGCTATAAATGTTCCATGAGAAGAAGAGATATGATCATAAGAAACAAACTTAGCAAGGTCACAACCATATCTGTCCGGAGGATTTACCACATTACTGCGAGCAGTCCTTCGTGTAGATAGTGGTTGAGGAGAAGTAGGAGGATTCCTTCGTGTAGATAGTGGTATGGGAGAAGTAGGAGGAATGATATCACCTGAGGAGGGTGGTGGTGTAGATGAGGAGGATGGTGGTGTTTCAGGAGTTGGGACAGACGCATGCAAGGGACTTAGCACTGGTACTGTAGGTACTGGTCCTGCAGTTTACTTCTCTCTCCTGCTGTAGGTAAGTAACTCCCCCTGAGCCGTAGGCCTGATACTTCTTACCTACTCCTCCTGTTCTGCTTCACCTTTATGTTCCTCCTCAACCGTGTCTCTATGCCATACTTCTAGATCGGTTACCACCAAGTTCTCCATCTTCCCCTCTCGCCTTATACTGGTAGTATTAGGCGTATTGTGCGAAGTTCCCTCCTTGCGGTAATATGGCTCATGCTCTCGGAAGTGGACATCCATACTAACGAACTTCTTCTTCTCTACTGGACTCCAGCACACATATCCCTTCTAAGTCGCTGAGTAGCCCACGAAGATACACTTGACTGCTCCGGGGTCAAGTTTTTCAACTGATGGTATGTTGTCTTTCACAAAGCACACACACCCGAATACCTTTAGTGGGAGTATCCCACTATTGTAAATACTTCGCATGGGGACTTCCATCCCAGGACTTTTGAAGGCATCCTGTTGATAAGTTGAACTGCTGTCAATACTGCATGTTCCCATAGATTTTGTGGGATATTCATGTCGATCATCATACTTCTTGCGGTCTCTAGAAGGTGTCGGTTCTTCCTTTCTGCTTCTCCATTTTGTGCTGGTGTGTATGCACAGCTGGTCTGGTGCTGTATTCCGTGTACTGACAGGTACTCTGCAAGTGTCCTGTTGGTGTACTCCGTTCCATTGTCAGACCTCAGTACCTTCACTACTGCATTGTACTGAGTCTGGACATGTTTATGGAAGTCCCGAAAGCAAGCAAATACTTCACTCTTATTTTTTATTAAATACAGTCAGGAGACACGAGATGCACAATCAATAAAGGAGACAAAGTACTTATATCCATTCATAGTGTTAGTAGCACATGGACCCCAAACATCAGAATGTATTACCTCAAAAACAAGAGAACTCTTATGACCAGTACCAACATATGAGCTTCTAGTAAGTTTTCCTAACTCGCATGCATCACATACTAATTTATGTTTATTTGATTTTGCATACATCTCTGGATACAACTTACTTAGAGTATCAAAAGAAGAATGTTCCATCCTCCTATGATGAAGTATCAAAGTATCTTCAGTCCTCTGCTGCAGCTCTCCCATTCCAGCCTTCTCTGCCATAGATATCAATGTTGAGTCCAGTCCTTCCCGATCTAGGTACCACAGTCCCTCATGCCAGGTGCCAGTCCCAAGTCTTCGTCCCGTCCCTTTCTCCTGGAAGACCATCTTAGGAATATCAAAAAAAAACAGTGCATTTTAGTTGGAGAATTATAGAACTAATAGACAAGAGACTGACTGGAAAGGATGAAGCATGTAACACATTGGATAACCTTACTAAACCTGTACAATTAACAGTACCCTTACCGACCACTGGTTGGAAAGTACCATCTGCAGTCTGAATGGTGTCTGCTGGTGCTAGGTGAGTGTATGAAGAAAACTCACTAGCGTTTTCGGTCACATGCCGAGATGCTCCTAAGTCGATAATCCAGTCTGACGTTTTAAGGGAAGACATAGATACAAGAGCGAGTGACTCGTCAGTACCTTCTGATGGGTGAGCATACATAGCGGCGTTGCCTCCGAAGAATGGGGTGGATGTCTCCTCTGCTCCGCTCCTCCTGTCTCCTTCGGTCGATGCTCTCTACTTTCTCTCCAGCAGGTCCAGCAGTGCCTGATCCTCCTTAGTAAAGGTGCCACCAGCTCCTCCATTCCCTTCTGCCACCAGCAAGTTTGTCCGATAGCCTCCTCGGCCGCCTCGTCGGCCTCCTCGACTACGTCCACGTCCACGTCCAATATATCCTCGTCCTCGTCCACCACCTGAGTCTCCCTCCTTAGGTGGTTTGGTACAAGCATATCGATGATGGCCCATCTCCCCGCAGTTGTAGCACTTCCGATTGTGTTGCCAGAGCTCTCCCTTGGATCCTGTGTCGCCCGAGCTAGCAGCTGCTAGTGCTGACTTTGCTTCGGGGGGACCACCTGTCCCTGTCTGTAATCTGATCCGCGTCTCCTCCTGGATCATGGCTGAGATAGCCTCCTCGAGACTAGGGATCTCTGGTTGGGCGAGGAGTAAGGCTGTCCTTTGTACAAATGCTGCAGTCAGCCCTTTGAAAAATTTCATCGTCCTCTCCTGCAGGCACACATGTCTCTCCTTGCACTTCGGGTCCCCGCAGCTTGTCCGTTTCGAGGAGTGATCATAATCCAGCCAGGGACGCTCCAACTTTGTAGCGTACTCCTGTATGCACCGTCTTCTTCCCTTGTACGGTGTCATCGATCTCCCCTTTTATCTGGAAGATCCGTAGGTTGTTTTCCACGCCATCATAGGTTCTCCTCAACTTCTCCCATACGTCTTTCACCATCTCAATGTCATCTACTGTGGAAGCAATAGATTGGACTAAGGAATTGAGAAGCCAGATGTAAATCACCATATGAGTAGATTTTCACTCGTCGCGTCCTGTCGAGCCCTCTTCCGGCTCTGTCTTCTCGTCCGTCAAGAATCCCTCTAGGTTCTTTCCTGCAAGGGTTCTTCTCACCCGCCGTGACCAACTCAGATAGGTGGCTGGTCCATCCAACTTCAGATCGATGGAGGGTAATTCCAACTTTGGCGGCGCTCGTGTCGTGCTATCACCAGCCGACACCTTTATCAACTTCATCAACGTCGCCACATCGTCAGCATCCAGCTTCTTGAGGATCGCCTCCATCGATGCTTCTTCTCGATCACGTCACACTTGCTCCACAACTCACGCTTTTCCTCGTCGTCCTCTCCTAAATCCGAATATGTCTGGTTTTATCGGATCTACACATCATCGGCATCTCCTTGAGAATCTCATATGAGATAAATCTTCAAGAACAATTTTAGGCTTCCCTACACTGTAGGTGCCACAGATGAAATAAATTTCAAGTTTAGGCTTACCTACACCGGAGGTGCCACAGATGAGATAAATTTCAAGTTTAGGCTTACTTACACAGTAGGAGCCCTAAAAGTGGTGTGCACGGAGGCACCCACGGCAGCCGCAACGGCAGTAGCAGCCGCAGCAGTGGCACAGCGGCAGCGGCACAGTAGTGGCAGCGGCACCCACGGCAGTCACGGTGGCAGTAGCAGCCGCAGCAGCGGCAGCGGCTCAGCGGCGCCTGCAGCGGCTGTGAGAGCAGCGGCGCAGTAGCTGCAGCGGCAGCGGCGGCGTGGGAGGGGGGAAGGGAGAGCTAGGTTAGGGGTAGGGTTTGTGTGGAGAGGGTGGCTCTGACGATATTCTAAACAAGTTTAGTGTTACGACCCGCACCCACTGTGAGAGTACAAGAACGTAACAGCGCCCGGCCTACGCCGCAGTGTCGGCTGTAGAACGCTGTTCTAGGTTACTATCTAACCATCAACTCACGTAATTATATAATGTACCTGTCAAAATCTCAACTCCGAACGGAGGACAAGTATAGATATAATGAATCTCAATCACAGTCTAAACACGATATGATAACACAAAAGTTAAAACTAAGACTAAATACAACAATAAAACCAACTACTAAAATAATATAATCTCCAACAATCTCTAAACAAACATATCTCAACTTATTTACAATTCAAGTTCTAAAACAGGAAACTAAACCAAGTCATCTAGCTAGTCTCCCGATTACCCTGAGTGTCGGGGCCAAAGGTAGCTAAGTCATCTCCTAGTCCATAGTAAGTAGGGCAAGTGTCCTCAGGGCAATCATCTGTAAAATTTTCAACAGGTCCAGTCAGGACCGGAACGAACATATCTCATCTAGAAAACCCAAGTAAATGACAGAGAACTATAAAGCAGTTATAGACAGTTGTATTGATGAACATGGCAGTTTATATTCAGGTGATGGTATAGAGAGACAGATAAAGTACAAGGAAGTAAGGTAACTAAAACAAGAGAAGAATCATGGCAATGAAGACTGTAAATAGAAACTAGCTGAACTAGAGTGACATGATATAAGTCCAGACAGTAAATGTAAACAAGTGTAAAACCCAAGTAAATTCAGACAAC
The DNA here is from genome assembly GCA_029216955.1 of Iris pallida. Classification (NCBI taxonomy): domain Eukaryota; kingdom Viridiplantae; phylum Streptophyta; class Magnoliopsida; order Asparagales; family Iridaceae; genus Iris; species Iris pallida. The sequence continues at coordinate 21,780,817 of JANAVB010005599.1, forward strand.
ATGAATCTGATACCAGGTGATTCCAGTACAAGATGAGTCTAGTATAAGATAATTCCAGTCAATGATCAAAGATTCCAGGGTGAGTCCAGACTATATTCTAACAGTGTGTTTTAAAATACCGAGATCGACATGTAAACGGCTATAGATAATCCGGCACATCACACACTCGGCCGGGTGTGAGATGGCTATCATTCCAGTTTGATTCCAGCATGAGGGATGATTCCAGAATTGGAGTATGTCTACATGTCTTACTCAAGTATTTTTCCTCCCAGCAAGTACAAGTGAATCCAGAATACGACACGAGAATCGAGATGAGTCCAGCCAAACATGATGATACCAGCAAGTGATTCCAGTAGGTAATTCCAGTAATAGAAGCCAGACATGATGATACCAGTAATAGAGGCCAGACAATATGGTATGTGTGTCGCATACATGAATCCAGAAATATCCATACGTGTTGTAACAGAGAATCACATAAAACTGACTAGAACTGAAGTACAGTAATTGACAATAAATGAGAGTACAGTAATTGACAATAAATGAGAGAACTATCAGAGAATGTACTCGCCTGCTACTCTGAAAAGAGTAGTGTAATATCAGATGTCTGCACCGGAGTCACAATGTCCTAAACAGAGGAATATAGGTTATGATATGTCCAGAATGGTAAATAAGAACATACAATGCAATCTACATGATTTCTAGGTTAATCTAGGTCAAAGTCAAACTTGGGTCAACCATGGTCAACACTCTAGTCAAACTAGGTCAATCCTAGTCCAGTCAAGTCTCACTAGGCCTAACCAAGCCTAGGCTAGCATTCACACATCAATCCCAAGGCTATACAAGCCAAACACAAGCCATCAACCCTAAAATACATATATACATGCATAACATTATATAACATATAGTGTATAGATAGAGTGAGGGAATAGAGAGTGTATGTGTCAAGTGTGGCAATATACAAGATGTGTGTGTGTGTAGGTTAATGGTGACTATGACATGCATTCAACTCATTACCAACATATTTACATATACTACAACTATATTGATATATGCATATAACATTCATACCTACATTCTTCCTAACTTACTTGCCTCTTTATACATTACATATTTATACTTGCATACACATGCATACATATCACCTTCACATTATACATTAAGCCAAGGGCCACATATCCACCTCTACACTACTTATATATATAGGGATAGAGAGGGCTATATGAGTGTAAGTGTACGTACATGGGCTGGGGTGTAACCCTGTGTGTGTGTACTTGTCAGCCATGCGTGGTGAGTGAGCTACAATTTCAGATTTCAAGTGTCTCAGGAAAACAGTTGTGTCTATGGGACAATGTGTGTGTGTGTGTTTACATGACAGTAGGTGTAATGGAGAAACAGTAATAGGTTAGTTCACAGGAAACATGGCAATGAAGGTTAATAGGATGGGTAGTGTAGTGCAATGTGTGATAGCTAATATCGAATTAGGAAAACAGTGTAAATAATCTCAGATTTAAGTGAGGTGTAAACATGTGAGGGTGTGATAGTGCACAGGATTTTCATGACAGTTTGTGAATACCATAGTGTTCTCAGGTTTGTGATATAGGGAAGTGTCCATATGTAGTCATGTGATTCAGGAATCAATGACAGTGTGTCAATTTCAGTTCTTAGTGTGTGTGTGTGTATAGCATATGTGCTCAGGAGTGGAAAAAATCAGTGATGCACAGGAGTGTCAAAAGCTATTTGAAATCCCACAACCCAATATCAACTAAACATTCAACACCAATGTTCAACATCAACCTATCAGTCAACATCTCATAGCCTAAGCTACTGCTACTGGGAAATGACCCCTCCCGCCATGCTAAAATGGACTGGACCAATAATGAGGGGACTGAACTATACAAATGGTATGCAGGACAACACAGGACTGATACTTAAAACAAGTAGGGACTGACATAGCTAATCTACTAACACAAAGTTTCTACAAGAACAAGTATTAAGTCCACTAAGGCCTGATACTAAGGATAAACCAACTGACATCCTAATATAGGACTGAACTTCATAGATGGGGCTGATATTACTAAGGAACTGGATAATTAGAAGAGGACTGAAATACCTAATGAATACTCACTTATACAAAGGGAATGGGAATGAACTCAACCAATTGGACTGATACCATAGGATGCTATGGACTGAGCTAAAAAGTAATTTGGGAAATGATATGATAAGAGGTAAGAAGGACTGAACAATGGTCTAAAGTGACTGAACCATAGTCCATTTCCTCAATCCTCTTATCCCAACATCCCTCTGATACTAAGAAGTCCCTATAGGGCTGGACCAAAAAGAGGGAGGCACAACTAAGCATTAACAAGGGATTGAACCATGATATGGGGTCTGAACAAATAATGTATCCCAACTGATACAAAGTGCAGGATGTCAAGGAGAATGGTGTCACAGAGTCCTAGGTTTCAGATTTCAGAATTGAGTATGTGTGTAGATGAATAGGCTAGGGTGTGTGAGTGTAGTATATGGGAAGAACAGTACACATAGAGGCCGTTCTCAGGGTTCAGTTTAGGTGTGCACAAACTCAGTGTCATGTGTGTGCAGAAATAATAGTGGTGTGTGTTTGAGTACATGTGTGTGTATGCAAGTAGTAACAGTTCACTGATTGACAGTTAAAAATGCAATTTCAAAAGCGAAAACCCATGCTAATATGAACCCTAATATGTAGGTCAATCTCTGATACATATAGGTGAACAAAACATCCCAATTAATCGATCAAACAGTTTAAATTATACATCAAAATCTCAGAAAATAGGGTTCAGCCTAGGTATCAGAAAAATATAGGTTCGAACCCAAAATTGCTATTCGAATTACATTAATACATCAAATTAAAGGCCAAGGTAGTGTCATGTACATAACATGGTATCACACAACGTGTCTCGTTTCCAGAAAAATGGACACGAGGTGTCCAAAACTTAAAAATGCAAGTATCAGACAATATGCACAGACTGGCCTCGTGCAGCGAGGACACAGCCTCGTGCACGCGACACCGGGCACGACACGACTCGTGTTCGTGCCCACGTGTTCGCCGAGGCTAGGGGAACATGTCTACATGTCTGCCCTGTGTCCACGTGTATTGTGTCGCGTGTACGAGACGTTTCAGACGCGTGTTCTGTGCGCGCTCGTGTCAGGCTACGACCAGTGCGAGTGAGATTTCTCACTAACCACTCGATCGTTTTGCCTCAAACTTCGTGTGGGTGATGGCAGACAATGCCCCTACGTGTCCACCAAACGGTGTGTCGTGAAGTGTCGTATCGTGTCCGTTGTGACACCCGAGCAGCAGGGGAGCTGCACGTGCGTGGTGGGGTGTCTCGTGCGTGCATGCGTGTCCAAATTTGGACACGAACGGTGTCAGAAATCAGGACAGAAAATTACGAAATTAAACCTCATATATAAGGCTACAAATTTGATCAAATAGTTTTGAAAATAAACAATATTGAATTCACTCAAGCATTTCATCAAACACCTAGCCATACAACTGATACGTGTCCAATACGGATACGAAATGGACACGGTCTCCTACAAAACTTGAGGGACAGCTAGGGTAGACCTAAATCAATGCAACCATGGAAAGAAATTGGAATTTTAAAGGGTTTTGATAGGTTTTACCTATTGAGAGCAAGTCTCAATAAAAGTCCTAAATTAGAGAAGCTCTCTTCCTCAAATTGTGTCCAAATGAGCTCCACTCCTTGCAAGCAAGCCTCCTTCACCCTCTACTTCAGATTTAGATCCAAATGCAAGAGGTTGGGATCAATTTGGTGGAGAAATGGTGAAGTTAGACAATTTGGGGAAGAAATTAGGGTTTCCTACAAGAGGTGTTCTAAAAGAAGCAAGTGGTCTTGAAGAGATACTTTATAGGATGAAGTTGGACCTCTCTTGGCTTAAGGTGGCTGCCTAAATGAAGATCTAGGGCTAGGGTTTCTCATATTGGGCTTTGGGCCAAGTTAGCTAGCTAACTAGCTCAAGTCCTTAGCCTTTAGTCCAATGCAAAAATCCTCCTACTCTCTCCATGAAACTTAGCCAACTTAAATCAACCAAGACCAACTTAAGTTAGATTAGGGTCCCATACCATGTTAACTAAGTTACCAAACTCAAGGTCAAAGTCTAGGACAGTTTCTTAAGTCATACTAGCCAAAAGTCAAAATTAACAACCATCAATGCAACAAATCATAAAATAATTCAAAGAGGCCAAATGACCAAAACACCCTCATGCTCAAAAGTAAAAATAAATCATCCTAATGTCATGGTCAGACTCTAGGTCATGCAGTCTCTAGGGTTACACTAGTAAAACATCAAAATCACAAGTTATTGATCAAAATGGTTTTAAATTGATTTTAAAAATCACCAATAAATCATAATGTGATTTAAATGCAATAAATAATGATTATAAATATAAAATTTCAAAAATACCCTCATTTCAGAAACTGGGTGTTACATTTAGGCTTTGATCCCGTGTAGAGATTTTTAAGTGATTATTATTGCAATAGAGACTACATATATATAGGAGAGGCTAGCCTCGTCTCCTATCATTCTAGGCAATGTGGGACTAAAGCCCAATAACACTTAACACATATATCAACAACTTAATACTTATTTTATTTGTTTAAATAAAATTATTGGGTGAAAAGAGATTACTATTCATGAAGGGGTGTCTAGTGAATTGATATGTCTGTACAAAAAGACACCACTTGCTGGGAGAGGGGCATTAATGAGATAGTGTTCCTAGCCTAGCCTATATATATGCCTGTGTATTCTATTGAAATGAACCCAAAAAAAAAATCCATCAAACTTGGCTATCAAGAGGGAATAGGCTAGAAGATCATTATTGATGATTTCACTTGGACAACAATGGCTGGAGGTAAGTCATTTAATTTCCGTTATGTACTCTGTATCAATTCTTATGGTTATAAGTTCCTTGCTTGACCTTTAGGTTTGTCAATGTTCTTGATAGTTTCAGACAGGCAAGATAAGGAGGAAAAAAGAAATTTGTGATGGCAAGAGAGTTGACGAGAGGGCAAAAGGGTTTTTATTCTTCTATTTAATGTAGTTAACTACATTGAATTATAACTAGAGGTGTAGGTCGAACTTGGCTGCCCTGCTGTCGGCACAACAAGATCTGTGCTGGTACCGACACGGGATGGGATGCGTGTGAGCAAGGCTTGACACAAAAGTAAATATAACCGCCACGATTCGTGTACTCATTTAGTTTTGGATCATGCATTGTATTACATGATAGGAAATGTCTCATGTTAAGGCATAACCGCCACGATTCGTGTATTGAGATTTTCTATTTGAGTATTATATTTCCGTTACTAGTTTGTCTGAATAGTTTAAAATAATAAGGCCATACAGTTTTCCTTTCACCCGTCAAGTATTTTGGATAACATGTGTGCCAAGTGGGAGACTGTTGGACACGTCTCTTTTAGAGACTTAATGTGGCCCACATTGTGATTATATTTTATTTACTTAATAATTATTATATTTTATTTATTTATTTAAATATAATTATTGGGTGAAAAGAGAGAACTATTCATGAAGGGGTGTCTACTGAATGGATATGTCTGTACAAAAAGACACTTCTTGATGGAAGAGTGATGTACATTCATGAGATAGTATCCCTAGCCTAGCCTATGTATTCTATTACAATGTACTGAACCCAAAAAAAAAATAATAATAATAATAATCCATCAAACTTGGCTATCAAGAGGGAATAGGCTAGATGATCATTATCAGTTATCTCACTTGGCAACAATGGCGGGAGATAAGTCATTTAATTTCCGTTGTGTACTCTGTATCAATTTTTATAGTTATTTTCTTAGAAGTACCTTACGTAAATCACTAATGATTGAAGTTATAAGTCGCTTGCTTGACCTTTAGGTTTGTCAATGTTCATGATAGTGTTAGGTAGGCAAGATAAGGAAAAAAAAAGTTTGTGATGGCAGGAGAGGAGACGGGAGGGCAAAAGATTTTTTTTCTTCCTCTTCTTCTTCTTCTTCTTCTTCTTCTTCTTCTTAATGTAGTTAACTACATTGAATTATAACTAGAGGTGTAGGTCGGACTTGGCCGCCCCATTGTCGGCATGGGAAGATCGGTGCTAGTACTGACACGGGATGGAATCCCATCCCCCCCCCCCCCCCCCCTCTCTCCTCTCCCTCTTACCATGTTCTGTGTTGTGCCCTCCATATCCATTTTCCTGTCATACACGCATTCATACCCAGACCTGTCGTGGCTGCGGATGTACCGGTATTTTTGGGCCGGCCCGGCATGGCCCAACCTATACCTCTAATTATAACTCCAATTGTGAGGGATTTGAGAGATTTTTAGAAAATTATAGATATTTGGGGATCAATGTCAAAAATATGATATTCAAAAGAGAAAGAGAACCATGTTTTCATTTGTTCAACCAGTAAAATGGGATAGTACCATAGATATTTGCACCTCAGTGATTAATTTAGTACATCCTTTCATATGTGAGTCTCTCTTAAATAGCTCAATTTTAAGTTTTAATATTTTTACTTGGTATTTGTTAGTCACAATCCACCTCGTTTGTTGAGTTCTACTATTATTCTAACAATTTTTTTATTTTTACTTTTGTAGGTTATGGATCTTGTAGCTTTCCTTCATCAGCAAGGTCTGCCTCTTTTAGATTTGTTTAATTTATCAGTGCAATCTTGTGATGAATTCCTTGTCTCTAACCATGTTACTTTGTCTTGAAGATGATGAATATTTTGATTGGTTATTCGTTAGATTCCAAGAATAATGTTCAGGTATTTACATTACCAGTTCATTATGCATTAAAGAAGGGGTCTACGAGGTTATGTTAATTACCATACGTTCATTCACATGTGCCACTTTTGGATATAACCTTAACAAACTTTTAAATATTGGATTAAACCATTTTCTGGTAGCAACTAGCAAGTGTTTGTTCCTAGTATGTTTACATGCTAAATAATAATATTTGTATACATTTATGATTACAAATAGTTTTCATGTAAAAAAAAAACAAGCTTTAAGTAATAGGTACTCGTCTAGACTAACCTGTACTTTCACCATTTATTCACCTATTATTAGTTGATCAATAAATTACTACAATTAAATAGATGTAGCATGATGATTAGTAATATTCTTGAAAACCGCAATCTATGGAGGTTTGCAAGTCTCTAAGGGCTCATCATCACTTGTTTTAAGAGTAATATATTCTGATCTGAATTATCTTATATTTTTTTCATAGCAATTTTGGCCATACTATTGGTGAAGGAATAAGCTTGGGCTGGGTCTGGTTTAGGCTCTTATTCCGGCAAATATTGAAAGAGGGGCTGTTGTTCAAGTGTTTTAACTTCTTAAGTTCAAACTACTTATACTGGTCAAATCTCCTTATTCTCTTGTTTTGTATGGTTTAGTTAACCTAATGTGTAGTAGAGGCCGGGGTTATGGGTATTAATTAAGCTTGAACGGTTCAACCCTTGGGGAGATAATATTGGAATCCACAGGTAAAGAACAGTAAATACTCGGGAGAAAGTAACTTTATTGATAACCTAGACCACTCCTTCATATTATGGTAACTTTATTGATAACTTAGACCACTCCTTTATGTTATCTATCTAACATAACAAATAGAGTAATGCTTTGGGGACACACTTCCCTTGACACACTCCATAGCCACACAGCCACACTGATGTGAGAGACATCCAATAATGCACTGCCAAATCAGTGTGGCTATGGAGTGTGTCAAGAAAAGTGTGTCTTCATAGTATTATTGTAACAAATATATTTCCTTTTCAGAGAAGAAAACCCATCTCAAGATGACTCCTTGACATCAAATTCCATCTCAACTATGACAACAGCATAATGGACAATCACTAAATTATCCATACAAAACCTTCTCTAATGTTTTCAGTATAATCTCCTCCATTACAACCACCACCTCAAGATCACTCTGACATCAAATTCTATCTCGAGTTCATTAGTCTACATGAAATCCCATCGCAACTACAATAAGAGCATGATCTCCAACCACTAAAACCAACAAAAAACTCCAAACAAAATGGAAGAAGAAACCAATGTTATCGATACAATCCCAAGATCAATCACTTGCGTCAAAATCCCATCTAAAGTTCATTCCTTTACAAAATATTAAAAAAAACAGGACAATGGTCAACCATCAACATCATGAGATCTTACGAAAATTGAGTACTTTGGGAGAGAACGAGAGATTTAGGGTTAGAGTTGTTCCAGAGGACCAGCTTTGAGAGAGTTTAGGAATAGGCCATAGAAATTTGAGAGAGAACGAGAGATTTAGGTTAGAGTTCTTCCAGAGCAGAGGCACCGGAAAAGACTCAAATGAGAACGAGATTTAGGACTTAGGGCTAGGGCTGGGTCAATGGAAAAGAGTGTCCTTGATAATTCGTCTCGTGTCTCTGACACTCCTTCATAAATCGGTTTTACAAATTGCTTACCATTTAGATCATCTAATAATATCTCTAAAATTATTGACCTATTATGTCACTTCTTTAAATGACATATACAATTGTTGGAATAGACACTCCATTTTAATCATGACACTTGTTTGTTCTGTTGGGAATACTTGTATCCGTTAATCCTGACAGTCCTTTATTCTCGTCTTTCGTCACGAAAGCAAGTCCTGTTTTGTTATATAGATTGGTAACTTAAAATCGTTTTTTCGGTTCGGGTCGGTTTTTAAAGTCCAAAATTTAAACCCAGACCAAAAAACAGAAATTTCTGTTTTCTGAAATGGAACCTTATTTGCATAACCGATCCGAATGGTTTATTTCGGGTCAGTTTTTAGTTTTGAACCAAGATATGCTCAGCCATATTGATTTGATCTTTTCATAGAAGGCCTACTTTCTCTGGTGTCTACCAGAAATGGGAAATGGTTATCCACAAGTGAGAGTCGTGTCATCGTCAGGGTAGATAAATTCACCACAAGGTATCTAGAGGACGATGCAACAAAATGTGTCTACTTGGATAGCCCAACTTAAGGCGATAGTCGAATCCTTGGGTTCTACATTTTGGGTGCCCAACTTAAGGTGATAGTTGAATCCATGTATCTACATTTTTTATTATTATTTTCAAATAATCTTTATATTTCAGCAATGCAAAATTTGGCATTATCATGGGCAAATCATCATCGCCTTGAATCCATGTATCTACATTTTAGGTATTTTCCAACAACTGAAACTCCAGAAGAAGGATGAGAACTTGAAGATTACTCCAATGCCCAGTACAAGGAAGCAAACAAGAAGGATAAGTTGAAATTAGATTTGAGAGACTAGGTCTCGAAAAACATGCCCCTCATTCCCCTTAAGATAGGTGAACCTCGAGAATATTTAGCTTGGAACTTGACCCGTGAAGCTGAAGTCTTGCTGGTGGTTTTTCATAGTATCTGATAATTGTTCTTGTGAGAAACATGAGCAACTCCAAGTTGACCTTTTTGACAAAAATTGGTTGAAAGTCAGTATCAATATGAGCCGTACTCAGTATGAAGTATTCAAATTATGTAAAACCTCCTCAATATGAGGAACTACTAATTTTAGGATTTGGCTCATATTTAATAATGATAATTGTAATAGGATTGGAGCAAAGTCCTAGTCCCATCTAGTCAATGAGTTTCTTATGTCATGCCTACATAGGATTGAAGTTCTATGGACATATGACTTGCTATATAAAGGGGGCTAGGGTTCCTTGTGTTGGGAAAGAAACGCGGAAACCTTTTCCCAAACTAGAGAGTACCTGCGAGAGAACCGAGCAATACAACGCACGAACCAAAACACCAAAACAAACCACGCAGACACATAGAATTTTTGACGTGGAAAACCCTTGCGGGAAAAATCACGAGACGATCGGAGTCCAACCCTGAGAAGCCTTCACTAATGAAATAAAGGATTACACCCTCTACAAACTTCTCCCGATCCAAATCGGATCCCCACAACACTTAGGAGCAAGAATAATGATTACAAAGCTACGAAGAACAAGGACGACGAGTAGATATTACCCGAACACGATCATCCTTCGAAAATGGCCTTCAATCCTCCTTCTCTCCCAAAGTTGCAATGGCACTCTTGCCTCCTTTTTCTCTCTTGTTCTCCAATGTTGTGGTATGATTAGGGTTAGGAATAACCATGTATAAACCCCCTAATCTGCAGCAAAACCTGGACCGTAGGATACGATCCAATGGTGATTAAACACCCTGAAAAACGCTTCAGCCCCGACGACACAGAGTTCGGCCAGAACTCTGTGTTTGGCAATCAGAACAGTTCTGGAACCAGAACAAAGAGTTCGGCCAAAACTCTGTCCTGGGGCAGAGTTCGGCCCGAACTCTGCCCCCCTCCTTCCAGCAGCTCCTCTGGCAGTTCCCGAGCTTCTTCGGCTTCTCCGACTCGTCTCGTCACCTCCCCGAGCTTCTCTGACACACAGACGGCGCTCGTCGCACTCCGGGGTCTTCTCCACATAGGTTGGGAACCCCACCCACTCCAACAAATCTCCCCCTTCACAACTAGGTGGAGCACTACTAAAATATGCTCTATTAGCGACGTTATTTAGCGACGGAATAAAATTCCGTCGCTAAACATATAATATAGCGACTCCCTTATATTGATGTCGCAAACCGTCGCTGAATAGCGACGTTCAGCGACACTACATAAACTACGTCGCTGAATAGCGACGTCCAGCGACATATTATTAAAATATGTCGTCTATATTAAAATTTTTGCGACGGTTAGCGACGTCGACTGGTGACATCGCTAACTATTTTACTTAGGGCACGCTGTGCTCTTTTTTTCCCCACTCGAAATTTTTTCCCTCCTCTCCAAATTTTCTCCCCCTCCTCGAGCTCCTCCGGCGACTCCCCCCCCCCCCCGCGATTTCCTCCGGCGACTCCCCCCCCCCCCCCCCCCCCGAGCGAGCCCTACCCCGTCGTGCTCCTCCTCCTCGAGCTCTTCCTCCTCGAGCTCCTCCTCCTCTTCGTCAGGTAAACCCTAACCTAACTCCTCCTCCTCCTCCTCGAGCTCTTCCTCCTCGAGCTCCTCCTCCTCTTCGTCAGGTAAACCCTAACCTAACTCCTCCTCCTCCTCTCCCACGGACACACACACACACACGGACACACACGGACACGGACACACACACACACACAGACACAGACACACACACATACACACACGGACACGGACACACACATACACACACACAGACACAGACACACACACAGACAGACACAGACACACACATACTCCTCCTCCTATATTGGATTCGAATATAGGAATGGGTTGTTTAGACTGAACAGTCCTGTTAGTTTAAATTCTGATTTTAATTCCTTGTTCTCAAACTAATTTTGATGATTAACTTTCATGTTAAATACTTTCACCTGTGTGTTAGCTACTATGGTTAGGATTTGCATTGGACAAATAGGAATTTTGAAATGAATTTTGGATTGGTTTGGGGTTAATGAACTGTCACAAACCTGGGAACCATTTTCCTGAGAATGGCTCACACCACTGAGTTCACATGTACCATACACATCCACATGAACACTGAATTTCATTACATACATTACACTAGCTGTTTTTCCCTGTTAACACATTGTTTTCCCTGTTACATGTCCACTCTCTACACACACACACCCTCATTTGACACACTGTTTTCCAGGTTACAAATACACACACACATACATGTACCACCACACAACACCCTAGTAGCTAACTTTGACACACACCTATGTCTAAACCATTTTTGACACATACACAAAATGAGAACAGTCCCATATACATTACACACATATGCAAACCTATCACATACACCCTATCTATATGCACCATGTACTCTACACACACACACATTGCCCCATTGACACAAAATGGTATCACATCCAAACACACACACTTGACACACTAGCCTATACTTGTCCACACCTATTTGTTGAACTGCCATGTACCATACACCCATACCCACACACAGGTTAGCACCATTGATAAACATAATGTTTGATCTAGAAAAAAAAATAATGACACTTTGTTTTGAATAATAGAGGAAATCTTGGTTTGCATGCACAATTATATTGTAAACCTTATTTCGATCCATAATTCTTGGTATAATTAGTTCATTAGGTTTGCCAATACTTTTGAGTGCTTATATCCGAGGTTTGCCATCTTCATTTTCGAGATTTGACTGTCTAGATTGATACTGATCCATCCTTTGATCTCTGAACAACTATGGAGGTTTGTAGTGTAAGGGTTTCTTGATTGTGATGAATGTAGAGAATGTGTTCTAGTTTCATTATTGATGATTGTTGTTTAACAATGTTTTTTGTTGTTGTCTTCATGTTTGTTAAATGGTCAACAGTGTATCCATCTTTCCAAGTTGATTGGCATTCTTTAGTCTGATCAGTTTGCTTTGGTAACTCACTATTGCTCATTACTTGGTACTAGTTTTAGTTGATTGTGTTTTTTTAAGACTAAACAAATGACACCAAGATATTACTTGTGTGTATGAGATAGCTTGAGTTGACTTTGGTCATTATTGGTACTTGAATTATAGGTTAGGCTTGTATAGCCTTGAATGGTGTGTGCTAGCTAGTATGGGCTAGTTAGGGCCTAGTAAGATATGAATTATAAGGTATTGGTATTGGGATACCAATAGCGATAAGGTAAAGGGTACCTTGGTAGGTAATGACTAGAAATAGGATATTTGACTTAGATTTGATCTTGTTTGACCAAGATTGACTATTTTGACTGAAAGTCAAAGTAGAGTCAACATCTGACCTAGATTGGACTAAGAGTTGACAAAGTCGACTATAGGTCAACCCTTGACCTACTTTGACCTTGTTTGACCTTGTTTGACTTTGTTTGACTTAGCTTGACCTTGTTTGACTTAGTACAACATAGTTTGACCTAGATTGCATATCATTGTTATTAGTAACTGTCCGCTACTAATGTGTGTCCTATAATAAGACATAATATACGAATTTGTGCCTATTGGATAATGTGTGTCCATCTTTGCAGAATTATTTCCAAATGGATATGAATTACTACTTGCGGAATCGTTCATGGATGTACAATCGTCGTCCTGATGATATGTGTGGTGTGCGGGATAAATACATAGCGGGAGTAGAGCAGTTCCTGCAGTTTGCTAAGACGTTCCCTCAGTACATGGACGACACCAAAATTAAGTATCCATGTGTGAAATGTCATAACGTGAAATATTATCCAGAAGTGGAAGTGACATATCATTTGTACTCGAGGGGTTTAACGCCTAATTACTATCAGTGGACCGCACACGGAGAACTTGTGTCTTTAGCATCAGAGCTGGAGCCTTATGTTGAGCCGTATATGCATGCGGGACCTAATTTTGTTTCAGATAATCATGCATACGACGACGGGTGCGTGAACATGGTTTTCGACGCTGCGGGGCCAAGTTTCGTTCATGATGCACCTGAGGAGGCACCGAACGCCGATGCTGCACAGTTCATGGAGTTGCTGGAGAATGCAAGGACTCCATTGTATCCTGGTTGTGAGGATCATTCACCGTTGGAGGTGGTTACAAGACTGTTGAGCATTAAGTCAGATTTTAACATGTCGCAAGAATGCTACAACCGAGTGGTGGAGTTGATTATAGAGATCTTGTCGGCGGGTGCTAAGTTGTCTAAAGACTTCTACCGGTCTAAGAGGATGGCGAGATCGCTCTGGATGGGATACGAGAAAATCAATTTCTATCGCAATGGGTGCATGCTGTACTACAAAGACGACAAGGACGCAGATGTGTGCAGATTTTGTGGTGCTGATCGCTATAAGACAACTAGTACAGGAAGGTCTACCGGTACAAGAAGACCGACCGATTCAATGCACTACTTGCCTTTAACGCCGCGGTTGCAAAGATTATTTATGGTGAAAGAGACGGCCGAAAATATGAGTTGGCACATGCGAGAACAGATTGAAGGAGTGTTGGATCACCCATCCGATGGAGAAGCGTGGAAGCACTTTGATCGAGTGTATCCTGATTTTGCTTCAGATCCGCGTAATGTCAGGTTGGGACTATCTTCTGATGGTTTTACTCCTTTTGGTCTTTCGGGATCCCAGTATTCGTGCTGGCCTGTGATTGTCACTCCGTATAACCTACCGCCTTGGATGTGCATGAAGACTCAGTACATGTTTCTAACCGTTATAATTCCTGGTTCGAACAATCCCAAGAGGAACATTGACGTGTACTTACAACCTTTGATAGATGAGTTGAATCAGTTATGGAAAGTAGGCGCTAACACGTACGATGTTTCCAGAAAGCAGAATTTTCAGATGAAGGCAACCCTTATGTGGACCATCAACGACTTTCCGGTCTATGAAATGTTATCTGGATGGAGCACTCATGGCCGTCTCTCATGTCCGTATTGCATGGACCGTAGTAAGGTTTTCCGCTTGAAACACGGAGGAAAACCGTGCTTCTTTGATTGTCATCGGCAATTTCTGCCAAAAGATCATCCGTTCAGAAGGAACAGGAATGCATTCCATGCCGACGTTGTAGAGAAGGGTGATCCACCGCCAAGGTGGTGCGGAGCCACGATATGGGAGGAGGTTAAAGATTTTCTAAGTGCTATCGAAGATCCTACAACTGGGTACAAGTGCGATGGATTTGGTAGAGATCATAACTGGACAAAGAGGAGCATATTCTGGGATCTGCCATACTGGAGTACCAATCTGATCAGACATAATCTTGATGTCATACATATTGAGAAGAATGTGTTTGATAACATAATTAATACTATGATGGACGTAAAGGGAAAAACGAAAGACAATCCCAAGGCCAGGTTGGACTTAGAAGAAATATGCAAACGCCCTGCGTTGCATTTGATACAGCAGAATGGAAAACAGTTCCTGCGGAAGTCAATTTTCTCGCTGGACAAGGAGGATAAAGTGGGACTTTGTCGGTGGATCCAGGGCCTAAAATTTCTAGACGGATATGTGTCAAATCTGAGAAGATGTGTCGATCCGAAGGAAAACAAATTGACGGGTATGAAGAGCCACGACTGTCACGTATTCATGGAGAGGTTAATTTCGATTGCATTTCGGGAATTCTTACCGCAGGCAGTTTGGGATCCATTGACGGAGCTTAGCATATTCTTCAGGGATCTTTGTTCTAAGAAATTGTTCGTTGATCGTCTAGAAAAGCAAGAGAAGGACATTGCGGTAACACTATGCAAGCTAGAGAGGGTGTTTCCTCCTGGATTCTTCGACTCTATAGAGCATTTGCCGATTCATCTATCCTATGAGGCACGTGTTGGTGGACCCGTCGAATATCGATGGATGTACCCGTTCGAGCGACATTTGAATCACCTAAAAAGAAAGGTGAAAAATAAGGCATGGGTCGAGGGTTCTATTTGTGAAGCCTATGTTCTCGAGGAGATTACAAACTTTTGTTCGATGTATTTCAAGCCTCATGTTGCAACTAATAGAACGAGAGCTTCCAGAAACGACGACGGAGATCATGAAAGTAATGATACAATACTGAAGGTATTCAATGCTCCAGGAAAGCCATCGGGTAAAATGAAGAAGAGATATCTGAACGATGATGAGCTAAGGGTTGCTCAGGTGTATGTATTACTCAACTGCGACGAGGAGGAAGTAGAGAAACTGGAGGGTAAGTAAATAATACATTTACATTATTTTAATAGTGTTGATTATTATACTATTACATTAATTGCACGATGTTGTTTTCAGCATATTTAATGATGATGTGAGGTCAGGTAGGCCACACATAACAGAAGAAGAACTAGAACAAGAAATGAGACGTTATTTTTCATCATGGTTGAGTGCATATGTAAGACTTCAAAACTCTGTAATTACCTTTCTGTATATGCACTTGATTGAGAATGAGCTTAATTGCTTCTTTCGTGGTATTTAGGTCGATCGTCCATACGCAAGACTTGAGAATGAGTCTATTAGAACGCTAGCCAAGGGACCAATTTATGCTGCAAAAATATGGCCAAGCTACTGTATTAATGGGTTTAGGTTCAAGTCAACAACTTGCCCGATCAGAGACAACTTTGTGGATCTCGACTCCACCAAAAACAGCTGTTTGTGTATCAGATCTTCGAACTACAAAGATGTTGATGCAGGCAACGATTTCTGTGGCGTGCTACGGGAGATCGTGGAGCTGACATATAGTTATGGAATAGAGCCTGCTAAGATTGTGTTATTCAAGTGTGATTGGTTCGACCCGATTGAAGGTCAAGGTTGGAAAGTAGACAAGCACGGTCTTGTTGATATAAACTATCGGCGTCGATATCAAGCATATGAACCATTTGTCCTATCAAGTCAGGCTCAGCTCGTGTACTTCACAAGTTATCCTAAACGGGGAACAACAAGGTCGGACTGGTGGGCAGTATGCAAACCAAAGCTAGAAATACCTTTGAGGTTGACGATATAGCTTATCAACAGGATGAACTACCTCTTGTAACAAATATTATAAAAGTGGACACGACAGAAGTTCCTCATTACACATCTAATTGTGTAGAAGAAGTAGAATTATCAGAAGAGGAAGATGCAGATGAAAGTGAAGATGTAGAGGAGGAAGAAGAAGAAGAAGAAGAAGAAGAAGAAGAAGAAGAAGAAGTAGATGAGCTAAACGAACTAGATGAATTTCAGAAGAGGATTAAATCTGTACGTTTGTTTTATCATCATATTTGACACTTTAGTGACACTTCTATCATATAAATCTGTGACACTTCAGTGACACTTTATTGACACTTTTATCTGTGACTATGATATTTTTTCAAAAATCTGTGATGTCTATCATATAATATGTATTTTTGTTTTATTGTCATATGTTATTATCAGGTATGACTAGACCAGGAGGACGACGCGAAGGATTTTACATTAGGCAGTCCCGTCAGCCTCGGCCTGGGGATGGAGAGGGCAGTTCCGTACCCTCATCCTCGTCTCCGAGTACGCCAGTGTACCGTTCTGTTCCCGGTCCATTACCGGGACAGGGCAGTTCCAGCAGGTGGGCGACTCCTCCCTCGTCGTCCAGCCTTCCTGATCCCGCGTCCAGCATCCCTGATCCCCCGTCCAGCATTCCTCCTGTCGACGGCTCTATGGAGGGAGCCCACGCCGAGCATATGGAGGACGGCGATCAGACTGATCCTTCCCAGGCAGGAGGTGAGAGCGACCCTCCATGCGCTCCCCCGGGCGAGACGCGTATGGAGATTTGGACGGACGGGCCTATGAAGTAAGTTAATTAATTAATATATATTTCTCAAATGATTATATGTACATATATTCATGAAAAATTATTATTGTACAGATATCGGCCTTCTGTAGTACAGAGACAGCTGGGGGTATTTTTGAGGCAGAACTATGGTGGGCCTTGGATTAACTACTCAGATGCTCCCGCAGATAGGAAGGCCTTTTGGTTCGCCCACTTCAAGGTAAAAAATTTGTTTATTTTAAATTTTAATAATCATTTGTGTATATTATACAACTTTTGTATTTTACTTCTTGTAGAGGACCTATTTATATCCACCACACCGGGCGGCGAGGATCGAGAGCCAATTTTCTGCTGTCGCAACCAAGCTCATCCGTGATGCGATCCACGACCAGAAGTGTCGTGATCGCTCCGGACAGCCGATCCATGGTTGGATTACGCCAGAGCAGTGGGCTGCGATGAAGGCTAGATTCAGCGAGCCCAAGTACCAGGAGCGGTATGACAATGCCAAGGTGGCGCGGTCGAGCGCCGGTAAGTGGTGTGGTGGCTCCATTCCGATGACGAAGTATTTTCGTCGTCTGGTACGTTTCCTATGACGGACATTAATTTATATATAGTTCGATAGAATGTTTAATACTAATAATAGATAATATATTTAACAGGTAAAAAAGGGTGAGGACCCGAACATGGTGACCGTCTTCCTGGTCACCCATCGGAGGGCTGGGGAGTTCATTGACGAGAGGGCGACGCAGGCATATGTACGTTCTATTCTTTATATTAATTTACTATAATTTAGAAAACAGGAAAATAGATATCAATATAGACTTTAGCAAACACTTACACGTTAGCAAACATGTTCTAGGCCGAGTTTGTTCGGCTACAGGAGGAGGCGGCTGCAGCTGCTGCTGCTGCTAGTGCGCAAGCAGAGGGAGGGGCTGGTACTTCCTTCCAGCCGCCTACAGCTCCATCGCCGGACGAGCTCTGGATGACCGCCGTTGGCGGTCTTCAGAAGGGTACATACTACGGTACGGGATCCTACGGCACGTATTTGGCTTCGGAGTCATCCCGGGCCCCCTCTGTCAGTGCGCAGTCTCCGGCTTCGCAGGCGTCGTCACGAGCTGAGGATGTTCGTCGTCAGATCGAGGAGCTGCGTCGCGAGTTGCAGCAGCAGATTTCTGATGCGGTCGAGCGACGATCCGACCCTTCGATCGTCACCGGACGATTTGATGCGGTCGAGCGCAGTATACAGGAGCTGATGAGTCTGCATCAGGCTACAGCTGCCAGCTTGCACACGCTCACCGAGTCTACGCAGCGCACAGAGCGTAGACAGGTCGAGGTGGAGGGATCGCAGAGGAGCATGTCTGCCTCACTCACTCAGGTTTCGGCTTCGCTTGAGGCGAGTACTGAGAGGGTGGTGAGTACCCTTGCTGTTTATGGTGAGCGACTGCGAGAGCTGGAGCATATACGTCCTCCCGGTCCATCGACGGCGCCGACTCCAGACATTGCACTGCCTCCTACTGCCCCTACGGTGCAGCTCACCCAGGAGCAGTATGACTACATTCTATCCCAGTTGCGCGGCAGGGGTCCGCAGTGATTTCATTGATTTTTTTATGACTTGTACATGTATTGGCCCTATGGGAAAATTGTTTATTGGTACACTTTCGTTTATACACTTGTGGAAAACTTTTTATCTTCCATTTTTATTTGACTCTATTTGATGTTTGTGAGATGTGTGTCTGTGATATTTACTTTGCACTGCCTCCTATTTTTATTGTGATATTTACTTTGTGATATCTGCGACGGGGATGACAAATATACCTACGCTGGGTTATAAGCGATGATCTGATATACAAAGGAGGTGCTGTCGAAATTTTTTAAAATATAATGTATATTTTTGTGATGATGTGTGTCTGTGTTTACATTGAATGTGAAATGCAGTGTTCGGAACCATCGACAGTTTCGATTATTGTTGTATGTTTTATTTTGGATAGAAAGAGCAACAGTTCAGGGTGTACTTCTGAGAGCTTTATTTTCACGTCCTTCACTTTCTCCGGACGTCGTAAAGGTTCCCGAGAAGGTGAAGGACGTGAAGAGGAAGCTCTGAGAAGTGCACCATGAACTGTTGCTCTTTCTATCCAAGATAAAACATAGAACAGTAAGCGAAACTGTCGATGGTTCGAACACTGCACTTCACACACACTGTAAACACAGACACACAGCATAACAAAAATACCAATTTTATTTTTTTTAATTTTTTTTATAATATCTGCGACGTATAGCGACGTTCTCCGACGGACAGCGACGGGAAGAACACGTCGCTATACGTCGCTAACTAGTGACGTAACGTCGCTAGACGTCGCTAAAATGCTGACGTGGGAAATGACAACCTGTCAGCGGACGTCGCAACATTTGTCGGTAGGCGTCGCTAACGTGCACACGTGGCTGTCATGCCATGTCAGCGTACATAAAGTTTATGGCGTCGCAACGTGGTCGCTCTATGTCGCTATTTTGGCGACGTAACCTTACGTTGCTATCTGTCGCTAATTTTGCGACGTCTTGCGACAATGATCACGCCGTCGCAAACAACGACGTTTTGCGACGAAATTGTCATCTATGATATGCCTATACGCGACACCCTATTTTCGTCGCTAAATACGTCGCAAAATTATTTTAGCGACGGATTTTCCTTATTTAGCGACGTATTTTGACGTCGCTAAAATGGGTTATTTTTGTAGTGGAGGAGGTCGTCATCCCGATGATCTGCCTGCAGTACTCATACTTCCCCCTCGGTAGAACCTTCGTGAGTATGTCCGCTCTATTGTCATCAGTATGAACCTTCTCAAGTGCCGCGTCCTTCTTTTCAACCACATCCCGTATCCAATGATACCGAGTCTCGATGTGCTTGGACCGACTATGAAATGTCTGGTTCTTCACAAGGTGAATAGCACTCTGACTGTCACAAAGCAAAGTATATTGCTCTTGCTTCAGCCCCATTTCCTGCAGCAGCTTCTTCATCCACAGCAGCTCCTTGCACGCCTCCGTCGCCGCAATATATTCTGCCTCCGTCGTCGACAGGGCAACACACTTCTGCAATCGCGACTGCCACGATACCGCTCCTCCGGCAAACATCATCACATAGTCCGAAGTCGATCGTCTCGTGTCTACATCTCCAGCCATATTAGCGTCGGTATACCCAACCAACTTCGGCTCGTCACCACCAAAAGAAAGTCTCCAATCGGCAGTGCCCTGAAGGTATCGTAGAATCCACTTGACCGCACTCCAATGTACCCTTCCAGGATTTGAAAGATACCTGCTAACAGTGTCAACTGCATGAGCGGTGTCTGGTCTCGTACACACCATAGCATACATAAGGCTCCCCACAGCTGAAGCATATGGAACCCGCTCCATATCTTTCTTTTCGTCCTCGGTAGATGGACACTGCTCCTCAGTGAACTTAAAGTGAGCCGCAAGGGGGCAACTCACTTTCTTCGACCCGTCCATCCCGAAACGCTGAAGTACCCGGTGAATGTACTTCTTTTCGGACAAATGTAGCAGCTTGGACTCTCTCTCGGCTGATCTCCATCACAAGAATAGTCTTCGATGCGCCCAAATTCTTCATAGAGAAGGCCGCGCCCAATTGGCGCTTCAACACTGCTATCCTAGTGGCATTCCGACCCACTAATAGCATATCATCTACATAGAGCAATAAATGATGAAATCATCCTCGGCAAAATACCTCACAAATACACAATGATCCGACGTCGTCCGTGCATAACCATGCTCCACCATAAATGACTCGAACTTCCTGTACCACTGCCTCAGAGCCTGCTTCAGACCATGTAAGCTCTTCCTCAACCGGCAGACCAAATGTGACTTGCCCTTCTCACAGAATCCCTCTGGCTGCTCCATGTATAACTCCTCCTCAAGATCACCGTAGAGGAATGTCGTCTTCACGTCCATCTGCTCGACCTTCAAGTCGAAAATGGATGCCAATGCTAGCACCACCCGAATAGACGAATGCTTGACGAATGGTGAAAAGATCTCATCATAATCTACGCCTTTCTGCTGACCGTAGCCTTTAACTACCAGCCTCGCTTTGTATCGAGGGCGAGTAGCATCATCCGTCTGCTTCACTCTAAACACCCATCGATTCTTCAAAGCCTTCTTGTCATTTGGCAACCGCACCAGCTCATAAGTGGAATTAGTGTACAAGGAACTCATCTCCTCCTGCATAGCCTCCATCCACTCCTGCTTGTGTTCGTCTTCCATAGCCTCTGCAAAACTTTCGGGCTCTCCTCCGTCAGTCAATAGCACATACTTACCCGGTGAGTATTTCGTAGATGGTCGACGATCTCTGTCGCTTCTTCTCAATGGAGCCACTGGTGCTAGTTGTATACCGACAGCCTCCTCCCCTTCAGGAACTGCCTCCCCGGCATGCTTATCCTCCTGAGGGACACCCTGACCACCATCAGCAGACTGATGACCAAGGTTGGAAGAAACTCCATGTACTGGCTCCCCCATAATTGGATCCTCTGCGATGTCCTCGGGAAACTGCTCGAAGCAAAATGACTCTAACTCAGACAATTCCTCAGCCTCAGAAGGCGTCTCGGAATCCTAAGTGTTGGTCATGGTCTAATCCTCGAATACCACGTCCCTGCTTCTGTAGAGCTTGCTTTCCACCGGGTCGTAGAGTTTATAGCCAAACTCATCCCGACCATAGCCGACAAAGACGCATCGTCTCGTCTTCGGCTCAAGTTTGGTCCCTCTCGTCCTTCGGTACATGCACGAAGGCCTTACAGCCAAACACTCGCAGGTGATTGTATGACGGCTCTTTGCCGTACCATACTTTGTCAAGCACATCACCCTGCAAAGGAGCACTAGGAGACAAATTAATAACATAAGCAGCTCTGAGAAGAACCTCACCCCAATAACTGTCCGGCAAGTTTGCTTCTGACAGCAAATACCGCACCCTCTCTATCAGTGTCCTGTTCATGCGTTCCGCTACACCATTGAGCTGAGGTGTCTTGGGCGGAATCTTCTGGTATCGTATCCCCTGCTCTCTGCAATAAGCATCAAAGGGACCGATGTATTCGCCGCCGTTGTCGGATCGAACACACAATAACTTCTTGCCCGTCTCTCTTTCAACAGAGGCCTGAAACTCTTTGAAAGGAGGCAGCACCTGATCCTTGGTCTTTAAGGCATAGACCCAAACCTTCCTGGAACATTCATCAATAAAAGTTACAAAGTAAGAAGCACCACCAATAGATTTTACCTTCATAGGGCCGCAGACATCCGAGTGAATCAACTCGAGCAACGCCGGCTTCCTTAAACTTGGGTGACTTTGGAAAGACACCATATTTTGCTTCCCAGCTAAGCAGTGCGTGCACTTCTCCAACTTTGTAGACTTGAGCCCTGGAATCACCTTCCTGTTCACCAGGTAGCTCATCCCCTTCTCGCTGATATGGCCGAGCCGCCTGTGCCACAACTCGGTAGACGCATCACTGACTGCGTTCACCTCTTGTGCCCCCTGTGCGCTCCCCTCCATATAGTAGAGACCGAACTTCTTGCTTCCTCTGGCAATCACCATCGAACCTCTGGAAAGCTTCCATTGACTATTTCCGAAGAGACTGAAGAATCCCTCGTCATCCAACCTTCCAACCGACACCAGGTTGAAACGGATATCAGGAACATGACGAACATCTTTGAGAACAAGAACTGCACCAGTCTTCGTTCTCAAAGGCACATCTCCAACGGCAACCGCCTTCGACACATCTCCATTGCCCATCTTCAACACTCCACAGTCACCTGTCGTGTATGTGGCAAATAGTGCCCTGTTGTGAGATACATGCGCTGAAATCCCTGAGTCCACCAGCCAAGAATTATCATCGCAGGCGAGGTTTGTAATGACCTCATCACCTACAACGATCACATCGCCTCCATGTATCGAGGCCGCCGTTGTAGTGTTCTCGTCTTTCTTCCCCTTGTCGCCCTTCTTCTCTCTTCCAAGCGAAACAATTTCGTTTGATGTGGCCCTTCTTGCCACAGTGGTAACACTCCGAGTCCTCGTACCGACCCTTGGACTTTCTCCTGCTCTTGTCTCTGCCACCACCTGGACCCCTGCTTTTGCCCCTTCTGCGGCTCTCTGAAACCAATGCCTCTGAGTGGTGGGATGTAGATGAAGTGCCCTGAGAACGTCTCCGCATCTCTTCATTCAACACCCTACTCTTGGCAAACTCCAGACTGACCACACCCTCTGGAGCAGAAGCGATCATAGATACTCGTACGATCTCCCACGAGTCTGGCAATGTACACAGCAGCCATAGTCCCTGAACTTCGTCGTCGAACTTGACTCCCATCGAAGACAGCTGGTCAACCACGCCCTATAATCACTCAAGTGATCCGTAATGGACGCCCCATCTTTGTACCGCAGACCCATCATCGTCCGGATCAAGAACAACTTGTTTACCCCTGTCTTCTTCGCGTACAAAGATTCTAGCTTATCCCATAACGTCTTCGCGTGCTCAATATTGGCAACGTGATTGTACACGTTCTCGTCAACGAACTGCCTGATATATCCGCACACCTGTATATGCTCGAATTTTCAGTCCTCGGATTTATTACTGGGCTTCTCGGATGCAAAAACGGGCAGATGCTGCTTCTTGACAAATAGCAAATCTTTCATCTTGCTCCGCCAATAGTGATAGTTGGTGCCATTCAGGTTCACCATGCGCACCGGCTTCGCGTCCATCTCTCCTCTATAGTTTTCTTGTCAACTCCTGACACCCTTCTGAATTCCAGAACCTGGCTCTGACACCACACTGTTGGGAAAGAAACGCAGAAACCTTTCCCCAAACTAGAGAGTACCTGCGAGAGAACCGAGCAATACAACGCATGAACCAAAACACCAAAACAAACAACGCAGACACAGAGAATTTTTGACGTGAAAAATCCTTGCGGAAAAAACCATGGGACGATCGGAGTCCAACCCTGAGAAGCTTCACTAATGAAATAAAGGATTACACTCTCTACAAACTTCTCCCGATCCAAATCGAATCCCCACAACACTTAGGAGCAAGAATAATGATTACAAAGCTACGAAGAACAAGGACGACGAGTAGATATTACCCGAACACGATCCTCCTTCGAAAATGGCCTTCAATCCTCCTTCTTCTCTTCCAAAGTTGCAATGGCACTCTTGTCTCCGTTTTCTCTCTTGTTCTCCAATGTTGTGTTATGATTAGGGTTAGGAATAATCATGTATATATCCCCTAATCCGCAGCAATACCTGGACCGTAGGATACGATCCTATGGTGATTAAACACCCTGAAAAACGTTTCAGCCCCGACGATACAGAGTTCGGCCAGAACTCTGTGTTTGGCAATCAGAACAGTTCTAGAACCAGAACACAGAGTTCGGCCAGAACTCTGTCCTGGGGCAGAGTTCGGTCCGAACTCTGGCACCCTCCTTCCAGCAGCTCCTCTGGCAGCTCCCGAGCTTCTTCGGCTTCTCCGACTGGTCTCGTCACCTTCCCGAGCTTCTCTGACATACAGACGGCGCTCGTCGCACTCAGGGGTCTTCTCCACATAGGTTGGGAACCCCACCCACTCCAACACCTTGTGTATAGATTATTGTGTTCAAAAGAGGTGTTGGGTTGCCACCAATAGGTTGAGAGAAAGAAAGAAGATACAAAGAGGTGGAAGAAGAAAGAAATTAGGTTTCTCATGGGTGTAATCTCTATGGATTTCTTGGTTCTTTGTGTACTTTCTTTGGTAGTGGGGGTTTACGAAGTTGTAGCAATATTATAAAGACTATAACCTTATTTAGTAGTGATCTCGCTCTCCCGATGGATTTACCTGTTAGGATTTTTCACTTAATTCTTGTGTGTCATTGTCTGGAACTTGTGATATTTATTTTTTTGCATAAGTTGACCATCGTGTTCGATGTTGAGGGTGTTTGTTCGTTGCGGATGCTTATCTTGGAGAATAGTTTATGTTTTATTCCCAAGTGGTATCAGAATTTCGGTTAAAGATTCGGAAGCACAAAGAAAACTTCGGACTATGGCAGAGAAGGGTTAAATATATTTTGGTATAACAAGGCCTTCACAAAGTCTTGTTGGAAAAATTCAAGAAGCCAGAGACAATGAATGACTCATTAGTGGGAGGACATGAAGATGAATGCTACTAGTTCTATCAGTTTGTGCTTAGCCGACAATATTCTCTTCAACATTATAAAAAAAGAAACTGCGATCAGATGAAAAAAAAAGCTGGAGAGATTGTACATGTCAAAGTCTGTAACGCAAGAATCTGCCTGAAATAGCAATTACATAACATGAGGAGGAAGGAATGGAAAAATCTATTAGAATACTTGAACGTTTCAATGGACTTTTGAACCAACTTCACATCGTTGGTGCAAAAGTGAAGGAAGAAGACAAGTCCATATTGCTTCTTAACTTGTTTCTATTTCATACGAGCACAAAATAACTATTCTACATGGAAAGGATACAATGAAGCTGGAGGAAGCCACTACATTAGTTTTATCTAATCAACTCTTGAGAAACTATGTTTCCGAGGACGAACAATTGACAGTGGTGGCAGACAGAAGAGGAAGGACTCTTCATAAAGGATTGCGAGCAGAACGACCTCGATTGACATCAAGGAAGAAGGATGGCACGTGTTATTATTATAGAATTTGGCCACAGAAAGGAACTTTTCGATGTGTGCGAGAAGAAAAAGGATCTTGAAGATGCGACAATAGTGGCACAGGGGCGTAATGACATTTGGGACGATATGCTCATGGTCTCATAGGGTAAGGAAGCTACACCTGGTTGGATAATAGATTTTGGTAGTTTGCTACATATTTACTCATATTCATCTTACTTTGCTTCTCTGAAGAAGAATAATAATACTGTTCACTTGGACGATTGACTCAGTTTGTGAGGCTGCCGGTGAAGGTACAATAAATATTAAGATGCATGATGACACGATGTGCATGCTTGGTGGGTACGATTTGTATCAAAGATGCACAAGACTCATATTATTGGGCGCGTTAGACTTAACTGTTATTGGTTTTTTAGCGAGAGATTGATTTCTAAGGATGATACGTAGTTCCACCATACTCATTAAGGGAGACAAATGTGGTAATATTATCGGCTGATAGGGGACAGTACGAGGCGGTGCTCTAATAATTTCTGAAGTGAAATGACTGGATATTTGGAATGGTTCGTTTATAGTGGGCCAACCTTCCATGTCTCGAAGACCATGAGTCAAAATTATAATTGATCCAGGTGTGACGACGTTGCTTTTGGAATGCTCAGAAGTGAGGAATGTTGTAGAGATAATGCACAAATTTGAGTCCGGCTCGAGTTCGAGATCGACTTGTGATTGGTGCCCCAGGGAGAGGTGGTGGTCCATGAGATCGATACTATTGATTGAAGATTAGAGGTTGTTAGATGCTTGTTGAATTGGATGATGAATATAATCCAATGCGGTGATTGTTAGGATTTAGCTCATATTTAGTAATTCTAATAGTAATAGGATTTGAGGAAAGTACTAGTCCTACCTAGTCAAAGGGGCCTAGGGTTTCTTATGTCATGTCTACATAGGATTGGATTTTTATGTATTGATACATGACACACTATATAAAGGGGCCTAGGGTTCCTTGTGTATAGATTATTGAGCTTAAAAGAAGTATTGGGTAGCCACCAATAGGTTGAGAGAAAGAGAGGTGGAAGAAGAGAGAGATTGTTTCTCGGATCTTCTTTCTTAGTGTAGTCTCTGGTAATTGTTTTGGTTCTCTTTATGTACTTTCTCTGGTAGTGAGGGTAACGAAGTTGTAGCGATCTTATAAAGCCTTGTAACCTTATTTAGTAGATGTTTCACTCTCTCAGTGTACTCCGTGTACCGGTTAGGGTTTTACATTAAATTCTTGTGTCTATCTTGAAGTTGTGATTTTTATTTTTATTTTATTTTATTTTATTTTATTTTTATTTTGTTTTGCATAAGTCGGCTTTTGTGTGTGTTGGTTCGTCATGGACATTCATCTTAGGGGATGGTTTCCGCTTTTATTCCCAACAACTGATACTATGCTTAGGCCACTTTACCCTCATATGCAAGTATTGTACTAGGATATATGATTATGCAAGTTATACGACATTATAAAAGCTATAAACGATATAAATTTATTGAAATATACGAGAGGGACAATTTGTCTTACAATATGATATACACTTTCAATATCTCCAATGACGATGTCTAACACCTTTGGGGATAGTATCTAGCATCTTTGCAGTTTTTACTGACAAAAAAAATTGATTTGCTCACGAAAGGTGTACTTTTTTTTAATATTTCTCTCCTTAGGATCTTATACCTTTTTCGTATTTTGTTTGGAATTTTTCTTAGAGGTTCTGTTTGTATTTTCTACGATTTTATTAGTTGTACATTGTTTAGAAACTAGAACTTGCTCAATGTATTAAATTTATGGTTAAGTTGCACATAAATGCCACTAACTATTAATAGGGCCACTAACTAGAATTAATTAATGCTGCAATTGCTTAATGTGTTAATTTTTAACACTTGTACCCCTTATTTTTTGAAAATATTTTAATAAAAAATTATTTAATAATGAATATTAATATCTTAAAAAAACAAAACAAAAAACATCACCCTCAACCAAATAGTAACCCTACCCCCAAATTCGCTTGCGTCTGCTTTTACTCCTCGAAAATGAAAATACTTCTTGAGTTTATTTATATGTTTATTAAGTGTTAACAGTTTTCAGAGTAAAAAAATAATGTATTAATTACCTTAACATGTGCCCTAGGGCACATGTTAACAAAACCCAACTATCGATAGGGCCAATATCGGTATCGGACCATTCCTATGAGTATTGGAATCGGCGATATCGGCAGTATCGGCAGTTTCGATCGGAGTATCGGATTTTTTGGTCTCGGAATGCAAATAATTATTAATAAAATATTAACATTTTAGAAAATATATTTTATACATTTAGGCATAATTTTAAGTATTTCCAATGTTGTTTCTTAGTAGTTTTGAAATTGAATGAAATAATAGTCACCTATTCCATTTGATTTTACATGTGATAGATTAGTTTTGTTCTTTTACATGCTTTTACAACCTTACTATGCTTTTACACCCTTGTTGATTGTTCTTTTTCGTTCAATTTTCTTTGCCGAATTCATCGGAAAAAGACCCTGAATGTTGGTATCCGCCGGTACTGGTCAGTATCGGGTATCGGTCGGTATCGGATCGGACCGTATCGGTATCGGCCGTATCGGATTGGTATCGGCCAATACTGTAAACTATGGCACTAACACTGGAAATAATTAATGTTTGCACTTAACTATTGCTTGATGTTTTAATTTTTAACACTTGTACACCTAAACAATTTTGAAAATATTTCAATAAAAAATTATTTAATAAAATGAATATTAATATCTTTAAAAAAACAAAACAAAAAACATCACCCTCAACTTAATACTAACCCTAGCCCCGGAAATATTTCTGGGAAGCAAGTCCCTTGCAAGATGCTATCATCATATGGGTAAAATTGTGATCTCATCTTTAATTCTAACTAGAATTTCAACAAATTTAACTAATTGTTGGAGTCCTTTATGAGTTTTGCTAAAAAAAGTAGGCTAAGTAATGTGAAAATAGAAAGAATTAATGATACATGAGATTAATGTATCTTACAATATGTGGTATGATACATGAGATGGTTATCAAACAATTTGATGCATGGTACGTATCTCAACTTAGACAACTTTACTAATTGTTAGTTACGTATCTCACTTAGACAACTTTACTAATTGTTAGTAGGATTCATTGTTCTTCATGCAAATTATCAGGGACGAACACTTGTTATCGGTTCTGAAAGTAACTAGCTTATACTTCCTTTGTAACATATCTTGGAGAGACGGGTTTGCATATAGAATATAGATAACTAGATGAATCTCTCAGACAAAAGACCGCATCATTATGATAAAATGTTTAGTTGAAGCTGACAATGTATTCTACTATTGCAGTACTGCAGGGGGCACTACGACTCCAGTAGGGGGAACTACAACGCCCATCGGTAACACCCCTGCTACGACAATACCATTGACCAACACACCACCTCCACCGGGGTTTGGCCTTACCACAGGTGGTGGTATCGGTGGCGAGACTCCGGCTGGGGGCAGCACTGGGCGTAATCCAAGCGGCTTTGGCCCATCTGTGCTGAACTCCGACTTTTCTGGTGCCCCTGCTATTCTGCTTCCTCTTCTGCTGTTTACTTGCTGTTGTTTCCTTCCGGTGCTGCTTGTTTGATGGACAGGGAACAAAACAATATAGATTGTTTGACGGTTAGAGGTTAGCACAATTTTGTGGAGGGTTCTGTAGCTATTTTGCGATATTCGTATAAAATTGTAAGTTACCTGTAACTTATCAAATGGTTGAAGGAGAAGAGAGTATTGGGTCCAGGTTTTGCAAAAAAAATTATTACTTACACACCCACCTACACTCTAAACGGTTCCGAGGCTCGAACCCACTCCCGACCAGGTCAGATTCCTGCTGCGCTCCCACTGGAGCAATGCTGCTTTCGTGGTCGAGGTTTTGCAATTAGAATTCAGTATTTTGTACGCATCTAATATCCATGAGACAGTAACATGTAGGCAAATGAGGTAAAGATTGTGTTTCTAACTGTATCTTCTTTTGATTGATAGATGATTTTTCTGTCCAAGGAAATTGCTGAAAGGAAAGAACCTACTGGATGTGAAGGAATTGTGCCAAAGTGATGGGCATTTTGTTGATAATAGGAATACTTAATTGGATGCCCATATTTTTCTGCTGGAAGCAGATACAAGAAAGAAATCAATATTGATGCTAAATCCCATATGAAGAAGTTTACAATGGACAGTAAGTTCAACATGTACTTTCTTAGACCTAGATATTATTTGAGGTATGCTAGATTACTCTTTACAGTGTGATTTTCTAGCTATATATATGCAGGAAAGTGGTAGTGTGGAATTTCGTAAAGAATTTCTTTTTGGGTCATGGTGTATTTGATGCTTTGTTGAGAAGCTTGTCCAACAGTTGACGGACTTGTCTCAGGAGAGCCTGTGGTGACTAACGGTAGTCACTACTGCTGGACTGAGTTTAACCTGCAACATATCAAATATGACACGTCCACATATTACCACCGTAAGTGGTCGGTGTTGGAAAAAAAATAATAATCTTTGATTAATGTAGAACGGAATAATAACAGGTTAGAGTTACCGGCGTCTGGGGAAGTTGTGTATGGAGTACTGTCCAAAGAGATTATTTGAGGTCTATGTGCAGATTTATTCTCGAATTTTTCTTGTGGTATAATACAAGAGTTTCAACATGTGCCTAGATTAGGTATTAGATAGTCAATACGTAAGGCGCATACTGCAATATACTGTTGGTATGCTATTTTTTACAGACAAGTTGTGACAATAAACAATATACCGTCGTTATACTGTTTCCCATAAACAAAACTTGCTGTGAGGATAAGAAAGAAAGGGCGGAGGAGGGTGGTGGTTCATGCGAGTACTGTGAAGTATTGTTGGATCTCTATAAAAAAATTATTACAGAATATACGTTAGTGTTGTTGCTGATGCGAAGGAGAACCACAGCCATGCAAACAAAATGCATGATCAACCAACTTTAAGATTGTGTTTGTTCATAATCCAACAGAGAATTTGTTCGCTATGTTCGGTTACGCGAGAAAATGAGAAACAAAATGCAGGTTTCCAAATGCAGTATAGATTGGAGTGAACATTTCAAAAAAGTCGAACCTATGGTGCACTGTATTGTGAAGATACAGAAGGTGAGAAATGTACATGTTGAGTTAAAGCAGTAGGATCCAAACCCTCCTTAGATTTATCTAGTTAGCAAAATAAGGTCGTTCGTCATTCCTTTGATTCCGTTAGGGTCGTTCGTCTTCGCTTTGATCCCTGCAGAATCGTTCGTCCTCGCTAAGGCGTGATGTCATGCAAGCCTAAGTTGCGCTTGCACAAGGCCAGTACTTGCCCAATACAACTAAACAAAGCAAAACACACGCACACAGCATATTCAATTACAGAAAACCAAATATTGGACAGAGATTTGAAAAGAAAACACTTCTTTTATTCATAACTTGATAGGATTACAAAGTACAAAGCTTGCGACTCAAATGCCATAATTTGATTACATATCTCTCTTTGGAACTCTTTTTCAAAATAGTCACAATGTCCATACATCATATCCCTTATTACATACTTGAAATGAAAAGACACCTTTAAAGGAAACTTGCAGAATTGACTAGAAAATTAAAATGCTTCGAGGCAACCAACGAGCTCTACTGGGCTAGACGAGCTTCAGTGCCTCACTTGAAATCCTCATGTCTCTTGGCTAGCTGAAAAAGATGCCCACAACGTGGGACATCACACATCATGTACTGGCGAGCGGCTTTTGACCGAAACTTACAAATATCTGTACTAAGTCAATATGTGAAGCTAACATTTTACTAGTGATCTTTCTACTTGTCTGGGTTCTTTTTAACAATTCATAAGAAATATGACAATAGAAATATTTCACCAATATTTTACCCATCGCCGACAGTCATCCCTGCACAAAACGGGTTAGCACAATTTGCATATATACGATGCATACATTTTCGTCCCAGCATGTTAGGCTTGCAATAATCTTTGTCTATATGACGAATATAACTCTGTGGTCTATGGGTATTCGCATATTAGCAGTTGGGACGTTCTAGCCCATCTCACTAATAGACTGACACCTTCTTTGACTGCGGGGACTTGATCTAGCCCCGGGTGTCATGTTCTCTCCTAGGCCGATCGATTCCGGGCGCCCTCAGGATCGATCGAGAGATTACTATCTTATGCACAAGTTGTCTAGACCAATGCAAATGCAGCTATCAGATAAAACATTTATGCACCAGAGAAGCAACTTGTAAATGTTTTCATCTTCTTCTTCTTTTTTGTGCACGGTCAAGCTGTGTTTCCCATGCTGAGCTATCTCTTTGTAGGCAAATCATAAGAGCATACAATTCATATTGAAGCAAGCAAGCGACAGTTCCAATTTACATGTGATTTATTCATTTATCTTCTCTTATCTTTTGTTACTGTGGTATCGTTGATCACTGGGATGCACCAAAAGAGTGGACTAGAGATCATTTTCTTAGGGCGTACAAATAAATGCAAGTCCGGTTAAAGCAACTCACCGAGATTGAATCTTATTCGAGAGAATGAGGGACTTCATGCAACAATTACGCGCCGTCTATGCGTCCTCCTGCATTGGCACCGAGGCAAATCTAAGGAGGGTTTAAATGCACTTAAGCAGTTTACCCAACCTTAGATTGTCCGCGTGAGCAAGAAAATCCCTACCATCTATTAGCCGTTAGAAATGGCTGTTAATGACTTTTTTAAAAAATAAAAAAAAATACCTAAAATACCCTCCCTTCACTACCAGCCCCCTACTCCGTCCTTCGCCGGCCAGCCCCCCAACCCCCCCCCCCCCCCCCCCCCCTCCTCCCTCCGCCGGCCAGCCACCCGACCCGCCCCCCCCCCCCCCCCCCCCCAAACTCCTCCCTCCGCCGGCCAGCCCCCTACCCGCCCCCACCACCGGAAAGAGGGGGGGGAGTGGGGGAGGGTTTTTTCTAAAAATCGTCTTTTTAGACGTATTTTAACGTTTGTTAACGGCATGATTTTTTTTCTTCAAATTATGAGTCTTTAATTGCATTTTTTGCACATCTAAGGAGGGTTTAAATCCACTTTACCAAAAAAATACTCAAATTTGAGGATCTATCATTTATGACCATTTTGTCCTTCAGATTGTAACTAATTCGTAATATATCCTACATATGATAAAGCACTAAACTTAATTAATTTATTATTTTTTTAATTATTAATATAGATAATATAATAATTACATCATTAAAATGTTCTTGTTGAGATAGTCCAATCTAATATTGAAAATATTTGTTATTAGTATTAATTTTTTTTGTTTATTAGATTTATTTAATCAACAAACTAACATTTAATTTATTTTTGTAAATTACTCATGTCCTCAACTAATATTTAATACAACTAACACTTGAATAAAATAAATAGAATAACATAATTTAAAAAAAAATTAAAGTACATTTACTTCAAAAACATAAGCAAGTACATTGAAATTTCAAATAACACCACCAGCAACAACGCTGAAATTACAAAAAAGTCTACACGTTACAACACTGTTGAAATTAAAAAAACCCAAAAGCGTTACAACAACATTAAAATTAAAACAGTCTAAACACTTTTAGTAGGGAGGTACCTGATTTCAATATATATATATATATATATATATATATATATATATATATATATATATATATATATATATATATATATATATATATTTTTTTTTTTTTTTTTTTCAATATATATATACACATATATATATATATACACACACACACACATATATATATATATATATATATATATATATATATATATATATATATATATATATATATACACTACCTGCCATTGGATAGAAATAGTATGTAATCCGTATGAAATCGTTTACTGATGCTATCAGTACATAATTCATTTCTTTTTTTTCCGTATGAAATTGTTTACTAGTATGTAATCCTTCAGGATGCCTGCGATATCTTTTTGATATATTATCTTTCGTGTCTTATGTAATTTGAACTAATAGTTACTTTGCAATAATGAAAATATATGCTCAAATTGAAGAGGAGGAAGAGAGGTAAAAGTTACAAGGAAGTCTTAGTGGTAGTAATGGTATCGCAAAATAATACTTTGAAAGTGATACAATTGCTGAAGTTTATGGTCCAAGAAAAAGAAGAGCTAATTGTCGTATAATAAGCTATCTTTTCCATGATGCAAGTAAAAATGACACAAGCAACAAAAGCAATAGCCAGTTAAAAAGACATCGAAGACCTATGTATATATTGGAAAATAGAATTAAGGTAAAAATTACAAGAAAGTCTTAATGATAGTAATGGTATCGCAAAATTATAATACTTTGAAAGTGATTCAATTGCTGAAGTTTATGGTCTGAGAAAAAGAAGAGTTATTGTCGTGTAATCAGCTCTACCTTTTCCGCGATGCAAGTAAAAATGTCACAAGCAACAAAAACAATAACCAGTTAAAAAGATATCGAAGACCTATGTATGGAAAAATAGAATTAAGGTAAAAATTACAAGAAGTCTTAATGGCAGTAATGGTATCGCAAAGTTATAATACTTTGGAAGTGATCCAATTGCTGAAGTTTATGGTCCGAGAAAAAGAAGAGTTATTGTTGTATAATAAGCTCTATGGTAGTAATGATATCGAAAAATTATAATACTTTGAAAGTGATCCAATTGTTGAAGTTTATGGTCCAAGAAAAAGAAGAGTTATTGTTGTATAATCAGCTCTACCTTTTTTGCGATGCAAGTAAAAATGACACAAGCAACAAAAGCAATAGTCAGTTAAAGAGAAATTGAAGACCTATGTATGGAAATAGAACTAAGGTAAAAATTACAAGGAAGTCTTAATGGTAGTAATGGTATCACAAAATTATAATACTTTGAAAGTGATCCAATTGTTGAAGTTTATGGTCCGAGAAAAAGAATAGTTATTGTAGTATAATCAACTCTAACTTTTCCGCGATGCAAGTAAAAATGACACAAGCAACAAAAGCAATAGCCAGTTAAAGAGACATCGAAGACCTATGTATGGGAAAATAGAACTAAGGTAATAATTACAAGGAAGTCTTAATGGTAATAATGGTATCGCAAAATTATAATACCTTGAAAGTGATCCAATAGCTGAAGTTTATGGTCCGAGAAAAAGAAGAGTTATTGTCGTATAATCAGCTCTACCTTTTTCGCGTTGCAAGTAAAAATGACGCAAGCAACAAAAGCAATAGCCATTTAAAAAGACATCGAAGACCTATGTATGGAAAAATAGAATTAAGGTAAAAATTACAAGGAAGTCTTAATGGCAGTAATGGTATCGCTAAATTATAATACTTTGAAAGTGATCCAATTGCTGAAGTTTATGGTCCGAAAAAAAGAAGAGTTATTGTCGTATAATCAGCTCTACTTTCCCGCAATGCAAGTAAAAATGACACAAGCAACAAAAGCAATAGCCAGATAAAAAGACATCGAAGACCTATGTATGGAAAAATAGAATTAAGGTAAAAATTACAAGGAAGTCTTAATGGTAATAATGGTATCGCAAAATTATAATACTTTGAAAGTGATCCAATTGCTGAACTTTATGGTCCGAGAAAAAGAAGAGTTGTTGTCGTATAATCACCTCTACCTTTTCCGCGACGCAAGTAGAAATGACACAAGCAACAAAGCAATAGCCAGTTAAAGAGACAACGAAGACCTATGTATGGGAAAATAGAATTAAGGTAAAAATTACAAGGAAGTCTTAATGGCAGTAATGGTATCACAAAATTATAATACTTTGAAAGTGATCCAATTGTTGAAGTTTATGGTCCGAGAAAAAGAAAAGTTATTGTCGTATAATCAGCTCTACTTTTCTCGGGATGCAAGTAAAAATGACACAAGCAACAAAAGCAATAGCCAGTTAAAGAGACATCGAAGACCTATGTATAGGAAAATAGAATTACAATATCAAGTGACTGAAGCTATGAACAAGTTGTTGGAATTATTCAATAATTAAGGGGCCACACATGTAAAATTAATTGTGTTTAGGCTATCTAAATAATTAAACCAAATTAAAGTGGTCTATTTAGAAATTGGCTTAAAGGTATAATTGTCATGGAATTAATGTGTAGATACCGGAGATAATTCTAATTTGATGAGGGGCCAAATTAGAAATATTAAAACATATAAATATATGTATTCATTAGGGTTA
This sequence comes from Iris pallida, assembly GCA_029216955.1. Classification (NCBI taxonomy): domain Eukaryota; kingdom Viridiplantae; phylum Streptophyta; class Magnoliopsida; order Asparagales; family Iridaceae; genus Iris; species Iris pallida. The sequence goes on from JANAVB010005599.1 coordinate 21,816,983, forward strand.
TGGTCCCCAACTTATACGGCCACCAAAAGAGAGGTTTTCTTTTTTTTTCTTCTGCATCCCCATCAACAGAAAGAGAGGGACAAAGGATTCGAATTCTTCTTTGTCATTAAGGGTCGTAGCAAGTTGGAAGATCGAACCCAATAAAGAGACATTTGCTTCAAGATCCATCAAGTCTAGCAATGGATTCAGGTACGCTTTCGCAATTTAATTTATGTTCTTCATCTCATGAATCGACAGGGCACAATAAAATTTCTAACAAGTGGTATCAGAGCCAGGTTGTTTGATTTATGAGTTTGAAGTTTACATATTCAATTTTGTTGGTGTTCAGAAACCCTAGATCGTTAAATCGAAATTAATTTAGGGTTCCGATCGATTGCTAGATTAATTTATTTTAATGATCCATATGTTTTACTCGGCCATTCCGGATCCGAATATGGGTATTCGGATTTCTAATATGAGGTTTCTATGGTATTTTTTGCATATTTGTTTATTTCTCTGCTTGCAAATAACAATGGTTTTCTTTCGATTATATGTGTAAGTGGAAAATATTGAAAATGATGGACCAAGGGAAGAGCAATGGCATACAATTACAGGAAAATGGTGCTTTGAATGTGCAGTAGATATTTTTTTTTTGTAGTTTATATCTTTTCATGATCATTATCAACGACTATGTTGTCGATGAAGATGAGTAACTATTTTGGAGCCAGAAATACTAAGAGTCTGGCTGCATATGAAGGAATCAAGGTGATTTAAATTTGTCATAAGTACTACTATTGTAATCTCTTTAGAGTTGTACATGATCATAGAAAAATGTTTAATACGTATACTACCAGTGTTGTTTTGACCGGCAGAGCCATTTTCCAGAAAGATACAACAGAATTGAGGGCCTTACAGTATCTGTTGGAATTTAGTTTCCAATAAATTTATGTTCTAAGTCGTATATTTGATGTAATCTATTGACGTACATATCTTCAGTAGATTATTTTAATATAATCTTTATGGGTTATTTGAAGCAATCTATTGGTCCATATCTTCAGTAATATTACGTGAATTTTATTATGTTGACAATGCTTAGTTTAGTCAAATTAAGAATATTTGTTTGAATCATGTAAAGAGATTCACATGCTTATGATTATCTTATTTAAGTTACAATATTTTAAATATGCATGTGCATACGGATTTATGATTATTTAATTCAAATAAGCATAAAGATTTGGACAGATTCAGTTTTGTAAGATTTAGTCAACATTCAAATTTTTGGTACCTTTTGAGACTAGCAATAGTTGTCTAATATTCTGAATAGACTCATTGAAACAAGATGTCGCCAAAGTGGCCTCTCTTGCGTAGATAGTTTATGAGGGATGTCAGATGTTTGTGTGTGTATATTCATGCGGATATTAGCCGGCCCAAAGGAAGGTTAATACTTGGCCAAATTGCACACATACTTGTGGAGATAAATGTGTGACAATTATACGATTTACATGTGAATAATAACCCGATCCAAAGATAGGTTTATTATTTGACATGACTTATTGTCAACATTTGATCATTACACCAAGAATACCACTTGCAGTTAATATCACTGTCCAAAGACTTGATATTAATGATGTACTATGTATCTTGAGATGGGGTTCACCATTATTTGAATTTGTTTGACTATATTTTACGATTTGGTTATTTGTTAGAGCATATTTGTTTTTGGTTGCTTTGTTCTCTTTACAGTTAATATTGTTAAAATATCTGCCAATAAGATTTTAATTTTCATGTTTAATGGGATAAACTTTAAGGGAAAAGGAAATGAATACTATAGCTGCTAAGGGTCCAGATCAAAAGAAACAACAATATAAAACTAAGGGTTGTTCTTTTGTGATAAGACAGGACACATAAGGAAGAAATATACAAAGTACCACGCATGGCGTATAAAGAAAAGTACATTTCTAAATTTGATCTGTTCTGAGGTTAATTTAGATTTAGTACCAAGAAACTCATGGCAGTTAGATTCTGGTGGGACTACCCACATTAATGTTCTAGGCAAGGTTGCCTGAGTTACCGAAAGTCAATTGATGGTGAAAGATATATCTATGTGGGTGACGGCAATTAGGTAGAAGTGAAATCAATAGGATATTTTAGGTTATTTTTAGGAACCGATTATTATTTGGATTTGATAGACACTTTTATTGTACCGTCTTTTAGACGAAATTCAGTTTCAGTTTCCTTAATAGACAAATCTGGTTGTCATTGTTCATTTGAAAATAATAAGTTTTGTCTATTTTTAAATCCAAATATTATTGGTAACGGTTCTTTTAAGATTTATGATCTCCTATATTTTGTTGAAACTATTGCAGCTTAAATGAAACCTTGCAAGTGGAGTCATGTGGTACTAAACACAAAATTAACAATAAATATTTTTAGTCTCATTATGACATAAGCGATTAGGTCACATCTCTAGAAATAGAGTTGAACGACTTGTGTCTGATGAGATTTAGATTTTATTGACTTTATAGACTTTAAGGTCTATATTAATGTGTAAAGGAAATACAGACCAAAGTTCAACTGTAAGCAGCTACTTTATTGGCTATGCTGACAAATCAAGGGGTTAATAATTATACGATCCCGCACAAAAGAAATTTTTTAGACGAGAAGTGAAATAGTTTTTGAGGATGTTAAGTTTGGAGGAGAAATAAAGTCAGGATCATTGCCTTTGAGAAGGAATCAATTACGATTCTTACTATCACTTTTGACGATGTACAGGATTCTATACCTGTCATGATCAAAAAGTGAATTCGGAGTCTCAATAAGACAATGTCGAATTACCTCTATAAGTCGTTGTTGAGATACCTTAACAACGACAACGTAGCGGCACCCCATTCAAGATAAGGTAATTATTCCTAAGGAACAAACTCAACAACCTCAAGAACCGGTAATATTAAGATGATCCACTAGAGAAAGGAGAAATATAATTTCGGATAATATTGTCATATTTCTCTAGGAACGTGAGGAAGACTGTGGATACTGGAAGATGATCTAATCAACTTTCGTCAGGCCATGGAAAGTTCCAGTTCTCAAAGTGGATTGATACAATAAATAAGGAGTATAAGTTCATGCAAGACAATAAAGTTTAAGAACTTGTCCCATTACCAAAAGTTATAAAATCCATTGGTTGCAAATGGACATTTAGAACCAAAAATGATTCGAAGGGTCATGTGGAGAAGTATAAAGTATGTCTTGTAACTAGTGACTTTACTCAAAATTTTGGGATTGATTTTAAAGAGTTTTTCTCTTCGGTATCTTTGAAAAACTCCTTTAAAACAATCATAGCACATGTTGCACATTTTGATCTTGAGTTACAACAAATGGATGTCAAAACGACGTTTCTCAATGGTAACATTGACGAAACTATTTATATGGTGAAGCCATAAAACTTTGTGTCGAAAGATCCAAATAATATGGTTTACAAATTAACAAAATCCATTTATGGACTCAAGCAAGCTTCTCGTCAGTGGTACTATAAATTTCACCAAATTGTTACCTCGTTTGGTTTTGAGGTTAACGTTGTTGAAGATTGTGTGTATCACAAATTCAGTGGGAGTAAAATTATTTTTTTGGTTTTGTACGTTGATGACATACTGCTTGCCACAAATGATATAGGAATATTGCATTGTAATGACCCGCTACGCCCTAGCGGAACGCCGATACAAACGGCAAGTGCAACGACTCAAACGAGCCGTCGACCCGAAGAGTTGGCATCGACCTGATGAAGAATCGATGCAAGGCTTACATTGGCCCGACAAGATGAATCCAGACTTAGACTTTCAAAGGCGCGCTCGGAGTATCGCTCGGCCGATGCAAACATCGCTAAGGTGGGTGGCTCCGATGAACCCGTCTTTGCTTAGCCTAGACACATAACAATACGGACACTATCACGAGAATCGCTAGGCAATAACACCGTGCATGCTAATAAATGACTCAACGTACCTAGCTAAGGGAATAATCTCATCTTGTATGCTTGTATAAAATATGGAAAGGAACTTGGAAAATGTGAACTCTCGCACTGCGCTCCACGCTCGTGCTAAGGCACAAGCTTACGTTCAAGTCCCTTATGCGTTCAAATAATGAAACAATGAATGGTTTACAACAATGAAATAGAAAGACTTTCAACATAGTCGTTCCGAGTAGAGTTTAGCAACATTGAAAGACTATGGGACCGATGGGTCGCCAAGGCGGCTCCCGTATTGGGAGTTGCGTAATGCTTGAATGAATGAATCAACGAATGAATGAATGAATGAATACGTGAATGAATCAATGAATGAACGAACAAGTGAAAGAAAGAAAGAAAAGAAAGAATACATGAAAGATAAGAAAGGAAAGAATGGTTAGCGACAGGTATGACGGACACGTGCAACGGGGCTCGCTACCCGCGCTGCACGGACGCCAACCTGGTCGATAACGCATTATGGCTAAGGGTTAGCCTACGGCTCGGAGATAGCCGTTAAGTTAAAATGACAAGATAATACGAAATGGTCGTGGACAAACGGCACGGGCGATGGGGGGATATACCGTGGCCGTGTAGTGGAAGGATTCTGCGGTACGGGCGTTGTGTGGAGTATACCGTGGCCGGCCTAGGCGGAATCAAAAGCGGGGCTTACTGGCTGCCTGGGTGCAGGCTTGGGCACCGGGAGACGTAAGTGCAGGGTATTTCAAGAGACTTAACGGGGTGTACCAGCCATCACCCTACGCTAAGTTGAGAAATACCAAAGGAAAATGTCCAAAATGGCTTGTCATGCCAGCGACCGGTGCATATAGATTAAGCGAACTTTGCTGGTGGCTATCCACGTGCAAGTCCTTGCATTGAAATCAAAGTATCCTAAGTTAAATGAACAATCACTTACTGAACGGCTTGAAATGTATCACACCAAATGATAATGAATACTTCGTACAATGAGTTAGAGAATACGCCTACGATGCGCTAGAAACTGAGGCAGGGACACGCCCTTGATATTGAATGTTTCTAAGAATCACGTTACGTTATTCCACATGAATTGTTGACTAACTTGGTTTACTTTGGACAGGAAAGGCCGGACGGTAAGTATGGGTAAGTCGTGCATGTATTTCCATGCGATACTTGTATTCGACAACACGAGATAGGCTATGAGATATGCCATGAAAATGATCCTAAGGCAAGATTAGAAAGACAATGAATGATAGATGGTGCACAAAAGAAAATATAACATGTTTGGTAATGATAGCATTGTGGGCGAGCTAGCCTCCCCATCAGTGTATAATAATGTACTGATAACCCCTCAGTCTGCTTGCAGGAAGCAGGAAACGTCGGTGGGTGCGGAGCTTCCCTCGAACGTGCTAAGGCGCGGAGCTATCTCTCGAGCCTTGGAGCGTTGCAAGGAGCTGGAGCACCATATACAGGACATAATATATTGGAACATCGCCATGAATCATTCCATCTTGTAAGCCACTTGGCACGCCTTTTATTTTTTAGAGAGAGAGAGCTTGAGCGACTTGTAAACTCGGCCTAACGCCGCTTGTAAACTTTTTGAATATCAATAAAGAGTTGAATTCGCTTCAATATGTGTTCATTTACTTTCCGCTGCAAATGGGGACACTCTGTGCGACTCTGTGGCCTAGCTTAAATCGGCTGTTTCTGGACTTGGCCTTGCACGGGCGCAACCTAGGCCCGTGCGGCATCACGCCTTAGCGAGAACGATCGCTCCTACAGGAGCGGGGCGTGACAGATTGGTATCAGAGCACAGCTTTATGTCCTTGGACTTTATTTCGATTCTGTCAGTTTTGAAAGCTCGTTGAAACAAAAGAAGTGTACGCTCTCTCTAGTTGTGCATTGGGATGTTCCATACAATAAGTCTAATATTTTCAAAAGCTCGTAAGAGTACTCGGTTGGACGGGATCGATAGGCGAAGGCCTTTGCGCCACCACGACGGACTTGAGTTGGAAGGAACCGATGCTAAGAGTTAGCAAAACGCAAGACGTGCTTGAATAACCTTACGTTGACAATAGCGAACGAGTACACGAGACCGAAGTATAGTTCGAACGAGATGGTTATGCGGCTCAACTTAGTCTGCGTGTCGTGCACCTCGACTTTTGGGTGCAATCGGGTTGCGAGTGATATCAAGTATCATTCGATCAAGAACGGAGATACACTTTGAGTGTCTATCGATAGGAACCTTATCGAGTTAACGCTTAGGCGTACCCGAAAGATTGGCTTGGATTTTGAGGATTAGTGCGAACGACTTAGTACGTCGAGGCGACGTGAGCGATTACGCTAGAGATTCGTCGAACGGATCTGAAGGATGTCTTAGCGCATGACGCGAACGTGATTGAGGACTAGATCGTATGGCTTGAATCCGAGTAGTGTATGTGATAGGTTCAGAGAAGAATAAGAATGAGTGTCGACGACTAGTCGAGTGGCTCGAACCCTGAGTGGTGTATGGACGTCATAGAAATTGTTCGAGCGAGACTAAAGGATTTACGGATAGAACGAGTATGTCGGCGAGGCGATGCGATCGCGCAAAGACTTAGAACGTGTCACGCTTAGTTGGTCGTGACTTCAAAAGCCCCGAACGAGATGTTGCTGGACAACTTGTCAATGGGTAACACGAGTTAGAAAATGGTTCGGGACGATGAATGAAAAAGAATGATCTTGATCGAGAAAACTTAGAGGATCGTGCGTACGATTTCGGATTGATTCAAATGAATTGTGACTTGAGTTTGAACAACGATCTTAAAACTAGCTTGAGGAATAGCAGTTGAACTTGACCTTGAATATTAAATAAAATTAAGGAATATCCAACTCGGACAACAGCATCAACGCACGACTCGAAATCGGTTGCAAAGGAAGATCGTCAGGTTACGCATATCGTCGATGGTATTGAGGCGTATCAAAGATCGATATGCGATAACTCGGAGGTACTCTGACTCGGCGAATGACGATCGTGCAAATGTCATTGTTCCGTTGGATGCTATACTTGGGATGTTAAAAATGTGTCGAGGAAAAAAAAGACTTGGCTCGAGGATTTTCTAGTTTAACGCATGACGGTCAGACAGTCGAATTGATTTGGCTTGAATGAAAATTAGGATGCTTGGATTTGCTTCGTTGATAACCACAACGTTGACGTTCTTGTCTTATACAAGCGCAACTTCAGCCTCGCACATGCATCGCGCCGGATTAGGACGATCACTCCGCGTGAGTGCTGATATGGTGATTCATACAGCGGGAGTGATTGAACTTGGATGGCGTGGCAATTTGATTGCTTCGACTTGTGGTTTGACGCGAAGGTAAACTCGAGAATGAATCAGTGTGTTTGATGATTGAACTAGAGGATTGAGTAGGTCCAATCTACATATCGAGAATGAGTTAGTCTAAACTCAAACAAGAGTTACGCCCCGATGAGAATGATTATTCTGCGGCAGCGTTGCATGGTGATTCATGAACCACCGTGGATGATCGGATTCGCGTGAGATTGGGACGCAATGTATTGTCGAGCTGGATGACCTCGTGATCGAATACATGAATTGGTTAGAATGGATATGTGAAGTAGGTCGATTGGGTGATTTGAATGGATTCGAATACGCGTAATGAATACATTGATGCGAATAGGTGATCGTGCTCGATGTTTAGAAATCTGGGTGACGCGAGCTTGGAAAGAAAACCTCCCGTACTACCAACTTTGGTTTGACCCTAGGATTGGGGTCAGTGTTGGCATTATTGTTGGGGAACTATGATTCCAATTCTGACATTGACTTAGCCTCGAAAAGAAATAGCCTAACGGTTAGGCGAGACGCCCTGTTTCAATTGTTAGCAATCGAAAGATTAATCTTGAGGATTGGCATGGAGGGATAGCATGAATCACGAATATAGGAAACCCTGCTCACGAGACTCGGCTGACATGCATATATTTCAGGGACGCCAAAGTATGTGCACGATGCGACTCGAGTGAGAATGATGAATTCTCTATCACGCGGTTTGGTGAATGCATGTATTTTGGGGACGCCTGGAATGCGTGCACGATCTAACCAAGTGACACATTGAATTCCAAACGAGACTTGAGAAATGAAAGAGTGTCGATGACTTGGAATCGTGTTAAAAGAAAGGAACGATACTAGTACGAGCGTGGCTCGGAATCGAAGAAACGTGTGAGCGGAGTGTGTGTGAACGACACCAAGATTGGCCCTAAACAAGTGAATGATATGGAATCAAGATCGTGCAAGTAAAAGTTGGTATAACGAATTGAACCATTGATAGGTAGATGTACACGATAATAGTGCAATACTTGCTCTTGAAATCGGACGGAAATCACTTAGACTTGGTTGACCCCGCTAAGAAGAAATCATACTAATTTCGTGGACACGAACGTTTGAGAAGCAAATCGGGTCATCCCGATGACCAAGATAAACAAAAGTGAGTTTGCCTTAGCCGACGACCCTCGTATTTGATGAATTATCACGCGCCTCATGCGACCATTTCAGTCCCATGACACAAAGAAATAGCAACCAAGACGAAGAAACACTTGAATTGAATAAGTACCATCAACTCTAAATGAATAAAAAGTTATAAAATAAAAATCGACCAAACGTATGCGACATGGAACTTAGAAAGGTATCGAGTATAGTTCGATGCCATCAAACGGTAAAGCCATTCGATAGGAATTGTCTAAGATATGCACACGGTATGAGTTAAAAATGGTAGGATGACCTGCACTCAGGAAGTCTCGAGGACGAGACTTATTTTGAGTGGTGTATTATGTAATGACCCGCTCCGCCCTAGCGGAACGTCGATACAAACGGCAAGTGCAACGACTCAAACGAGTCGTCGACCCGAAGAGTTGGCATCGACCTGATGAAGAATCGATGCAAGGCTTACATTGGCCCGACAAGATGAATCCAGACTTAGACTTTCAAAGGCGCGCTTAGAGTATCGCTCGGCCGATGCGAACATCGCTAAGGTGGGTGGCTCCGATGAACCCGTCTTTGCTTAGCCTAGACACATAACAATATGGACACTATCATGAGAATCGCTAGGCGATAACACCGTGCATGCTAATAAATGACTCAACGCACCTAGCTAAGGGAATAATCCCATCTTGTATGCTTGTATAGAATATGGAAAGAAACTTGGAAAATGTGAACTCTCGCACTGCGCTCCACGCTCGTGCTAAGGCACAAGCTTACGTTCAAGTCCCTTATGCGTTCAAACAATGAATGGTTTACAACAATGAAACGGGAAGACTATCAACATAGTCGTTCCGAGTAGAGTTTAGCAACATTGAAAGACTATGGGACCGATGGGTCGCCAAGGCGGCTCCCACACTGGGAGTTGCGTAATGCTTGAATGAATGAATCAACGAATGAATGAATGAATACGTGAATGAATCAATGAATGAACGAACAAGTGAAAGAAAAAAAGAAAAGAAAGAATACATGAAAGATAAGAAAGGAAAGAATGGTTAGCGATGGGTGTGATGGGCACGTGCAACGGGGCTCGCTACCCGCACTGCACGGACGCCAACCTGGTCGATAACGCATTATGGCTAAGGGTTAGCCTACGGCTCGAAGATAGCCGTTAAGTTAAAATGACAAGATAATACGAAATGGTCATGGACAAACGGCACGGGCGATGGGGGGTATACCGTGGCCGTGTAGTGGAAGGATTCTGCGGCACGGGCGTTGTGTAGAGTATACCGTGGCTAGCCTAGGCGAAATCAAAAGCGGGGCTTACGGGCTGCCTGGGTGCGGGCTTGGGCACCGGGAGACGTAAGTGCAGGATACTTCAAGAGACTTAACGGGATGTACCAGCCATCACCCTACGCTAAGTTGAGAAATACCAAGGGAAAATGTCCAAAATGGCTTGTCATGCCAGCGACCGGTGCATATAGATTAAGCGGACTTTGTTGGTGGCTATCTACGTACAAGTCCTTGCATTGAAATCAAACTATCCTAAGTTAAATGAACAATCGCTTACTGAACGGCTTGAAATGTATCACACCAAATGATAATGAATACTTCGTACAATGAGTTAGAGAATACGCCCATGACGCGCTAGAAACTGAGGCAGGGACACGCCCTTGATATTGAATGTTTCTAAGAATCACGTTACATTATTCCACATGAATTGTTGACTAACTTGGTTTACTTTAGACAGGGAAGGCCGGACGGTAAGTATGGGTAAGTCGTGCATGTATTTCCATGCGATACTTGTATTCGGCAACACGAGATAGGCTATGAGATATGCCATAAAAATGATCCTAAGACAAGATTAGAAAGACAATGAATGATAGACGGTGCACAAAAATAAATATAACGTGTTTGGTAATGATAGCATTGTGGGTGAGCTAGCCTCCCCACTAGTGCATAACAATGTACTGATAACCCCCCAGTCTGCTTGCAGGAAGCAGGAAACATCGGCGGGTGTGGAGCTTCCATCGAACGTGCTAAGGCACGGAGCTATCTCTCGAGCCTTTAAGCGTTGCAAGGAGCTGGATCACCATATACAGGACAATGTATTGGAACATCGTCATGAATCATTCCATCTTGTAAGCCATTTGGCACGCCTTTTATGTTTCAGAGAGAGAGAGAGCTTGAGCGACTTGTAAACTCGGCCTAGCGCCGCTTGTAAACTTCTTGAATATCAATAAAGAGTTGAATTCGCTTCAATTTGTGTTCATTTACTTTTCGCTGCAAATGGGGACACTCTGTACGACTTTGTGGCCTAGCTCAAATCAGCCGTTTCTAGACTTGGCCTTGCACGGGCGCAACCTAGGCCCGTGCGGCATCACGTCTTAGCGAGGACGATCGCTCCTATGGGAGCGGGGCGTGACATTGCATGACACAAAAAAATTCTATCAAATAACTTTGAGATGAAAGATCTTGGTGACGCCTCTTTTGTATTAAGAATTTAAATACACCGAGATCGTTCTCGATGTATTCTTGGATTATCACAAAAGAGCTATATCGATAAAGTACTTAAAAGATTTGGCATGCAGGAATACAAACCAGGTGATACCCTAGTCGCTAAAGGAGGCAAGTTCAGTGTCAATCAGTGCCCTAAAGAATAGCCTTGAAATTAAGAAAATACAATAGATTTTTCCTTCATGATCAGTTGTAGAAAGTCTAATGTATGCTCAAGTATGTACGCGTCAGGATATTACGTACATATTAGGATGTTAGGCAGATATTTAAGCAAATATGGATGGATCATTAGGTAGCAGCCAAACTACTTAAGTAATTAATACAGAACAATAAATTATATGCTCTTTGTAGGAGATCGGATAATTCTGGAGATCATAAGGTATTCCGACTCCGATTTTGTTGGATGCCAATACAGTAGGAGATCCATATCAGGTTATGCTGACTAATGGAGATATATTTTGGATGGGTGTCAAACATGCACTCATAATTTCTTCCACCATGGCAGTAAGATTTATAACATGCTGTGGGGCATCTATTCAGAAAATATGGTTGCAAAATTTTGTCACAAGGCTGCGCCTACAGTACGGTGTTGAAAGACCACTTAAATTATGGTGTGACAATAAATCAGCAGTAATGTATTCCAATAACAACAAAACTTGTATAAGTCAAGGATATTGACATAAAGTTTCTGGTTGTGAAGGAAAGAATTCAGAATGGTTAGTGTCCATATAGCATATTATGACAAACTCCATTTTAGCGCATCCGCTTACAAAAGCATTATCACCCAAGGTCTTTCATGGGCATACTGCTCATATGGGTGTTATCTTAATCAAGTATATGGCAATATAGTAGGAGTTTTTATTTTATGTATTTGGGTGCATTTGGTTTTGGACACATTTATGTATTAAAGTATTTTAGATATTTATTTGATCAGATATATGGAAATTCAGTTCATTCTATTTTCATTATGTTAAAGTATTGATCTCATTAAAGTTAAGGAAGACCAGTTGGAAATAGACATGTATTGATAACATTGTGTGTAATTTTTATGCTACGCATCCATGATTGATCTATGTCGTTTAGCTATATTGGTATATGTGACCATTGATGGTTTAGTTACGCTATATGTGACGAAGGCCGCTTTGATCCTATGTTGATATGGTTAATGGACGAGATTGTCCGAATATATCCTAAGGATTAAGATAGCAATTTATGAGCTCACTAAGGTTAACACAATTATAAGGTTACATATGTGGTCCAGTGGAAGATTGTTGGAATTATTCAATAATTAAGGGGCCACATATGTAAAATTAATTGTGTTTAGGCTATCTAAATAATTAAGCCAAATTAAAGTGGTCTATTTGGAAATTGGCTTAAGGGTATAATTGTCATGGAATTAATGTGTAGATACCGGAGATAATTCTAATTTGATGAAGGGCCAAATTAGAAATATCAAAATATATAAATATATGTATTTATTAGGGTTATGGTCCCCAACTTATACGGCCACCAAAAGAGAGATTTTCTCTTTTTCTCTTCTGCATCCCCATCAACAGAAAGAGAGGGACAAATGATTCGGATTCTTCTTTGTCATTAAAGGTCGTAGCAAGTTGGAAGATCGAACCCAATAAAGAGACGTTCGCTTCAAGATCCATCAAGTCTAGCAATGGATTCAGGTACGCTTCCGTAATTTAATTTAGGTTTTTCATCTCATGAATCGACCGGGCATAATAAAATTTCTAACACAATTTTAATTCAATGACTTCTTCCTTTATGAATATGCATCAGAATATGCTATAGAATATGATATGCAACCGATCAATTCAGTGGGAATGTGACAAAGAACTGAAGTTGCCTCCAACACTGAGCAAACTCCAGTTGGTCAAAAGAATTCAAAGATTGGTTTTGATATCCATGGTGACATATTGTTAGCCCTTGTCCTGACCAACAATGGTGGATCATCTTCAAAGGGAGAAAATATGTGATGTTACTTTCACAAGGTTTGTAGGAGATGGCGAAGGGATATCTCACAACACAATCCACTTGTCATCAGAGGAAGGTGCTACAAGACGAAGAGAATGTTGTTTGGGTGATGAAGGTAATAGATCCGGAAGCATCGAGTTATGATGGTTCGCAAAATGGAAATTATAAACTTTAGGATATACCGATGGAGGCTTCATGATTAGACCAAAGTATAACTTACAAAATTCATAGTTTTTTAACTTTTGACATAATTGTTCAACTCTATTGAACTTTATGTTATTTGGATTTGTTTAAGGTTCAATTACTTTCATTAAAATATAAATTTAACTTAAATGTCCCTGGATAAATATAGTGTTTATTTGATGATGTATAATATGATTGGTAAACTAGAATTTCACTATAGGTATAGGGAAATATAAACAAATCTCCATGGTTATGACCTGTTATGTAACGCTAAAAAACGTTAGAAATCTATAATTTCAATAGTAATAATTAGTATTGTAACGATTTTTTACTGTTAAGAACTTTTATTTACCAACACTTTTACAACCTTAGAAAATTTTAGTTACCAACATATTTTTACAATTAGGAAATTTAATTACTAACATTATTTTATTGTTAGGAAAACCTACTTAGCAACATTTTTTAGTATTATAAAATTTTATTTACCAATGTTTATTTAGGAAATTTAATTTACCAATGCTTTTTTAACATTAGAAAATTTAATTTGTCAATATATTTTTACCGTTAGAAAATTTTAGATGTCGACGATTTTTTCCGTTAGGCAATTCTACTTACCAACATTTTTTGTGTTAGAAAATTTTATTTATCAACGGTTTTTTACTGTTAGAAAATTTTATTTACCAACATTTTTTTCACCGTTTGGTAATTTAATTTGCCAACAATTTCTACCATTAGAAAATTGTTTCCTAACGGACAATAGTCGTTAGGGCTCATCAACTGGCCTTTTCTATCTTTTTTATGTATTGAATAGTGATGAGTGATGCATGCGACACTGCCTTTTCTCTTCACCCAATGGAGGGTAGGATCAAGGGCTCCTTTCAGTTGAGAACATGTATCGCCTCATTCTAGATCATTGTGGGTCCAAAGACAAATAGATATTGAAACATGCATGAGATAGTCAAAGAAATTGACGTCCTCTCCTTAATCATGCGATTGACAATCTACCCCTTCTAGCTATGAATATCCTATACAATTCTTACAAGTACGTCAAATCCCTCTTATCCATAACTATTAGATGAGGGTCAATTTTAAGCTAGACATGTTCTTAGATCTACTACCCTCGGCAAAATATTTACCTATTGAACAATCTTCCAATAATAGTTTAATTGGTTATTCTCACGTACTCTAGTCTAATCTTCCATTGATAGTTTTTAAGGTAGACAGGTTCTTAGATCTATTACTCTCATGTCTATCTATATCTAATACAAACCCATCAATTTTATCTAGTATCCATCTGTACTATTATCCATCTTTTCCTATCCTTCTCTACCATGACAACATCATTATATGAGAACTCAAATTTTTAACACTCTAATGAAGGTCTTCTCAACTAGGCTTCTGTCATATTTTAAACCTTATTTTCCTTTCATAAGCACGATGTCATAATTTATATCATTCAAGTAAGAGTATCCTCGAAAAATCAACGCAACCTTAAAATCTCTGTGAGGCTTATATCTAGTCATAAAGACAATGTTTATGAGATTATTTTAGCCATGACGAGACCCTCAAGTTCCACCTGCTAGAGTCCTCCCTATTGATACTCCTAAACTAATTAATTAGGAAACATAACTAAACCTAAAATCCAACTATGTATTCTTCTAAGGCATATCCCTAATCACTTGAACTATTATGATCGATAAACCTACATTGTCTTTCTAACTAAACTAGATACAACCTGCCATACCTTCTAATTCAATCTCTATTTACTTAAATTAGGGTGGGGGTCGGTGGTGGAGAGTAGGGAATTTAGACCATTGATCCTATGTTTTTCCTTATAAGGTCAATCGTCGTACTAAGACCTACAATTACCATGCTATTCTAGTCTTACTATCTATATGGAGTGTATATCTCAATGTTTTCTAGCTATGGCACATAATTTCTTCTGGAGGAAACTATCACACATGAGCATTCATCATTCTGAAGAGCGAGAAGGAACAATGAAAGAGAGTTCAAGAAACGAGAGCACAAGAACGAAGTTCAAAGGCGATTGCAGGCTCGTTTGGTGATGTAATGTAATGAAGACGATATGATCTTGACCTGCCTGAGAGACCACAAAAACTATATCACACCCCAATCCCAAAATGCATAGGCCAAGATGCGTTGTGAGACTCGTCTCACTGTATCGATATTTATATACGGATACGTATTTTTGTACTGTGTCTTGTATTTTCTTGATTTTCGGAACGCTTTGAAATTTTTTCCAACTTATAGATTTTCTTCTTGACCGGCATATCGCCAGTGTACCATTGTATGCCGATGGCATGCCTGTCACTCCCATTTTCTGTTATACGTATTTTCAGCGTACGTATACGGAATTCTGGCCTTTGTCAGGAAACCCGTGTTTTGACTTGTCTTTCTTAGCCTTGCTTTGGTTTAATTTTGACTTAGTTTAATTTGGTTTGGTTCAACATGGTTTGGCTTGGTTTGGTTTAATTGGTTTGAGATGAGAGGGTTTTATATAAAAACCAACCTCTCTCTCTCCTCCATTATTTTAATTCTCTTCCTCTTCTTCCTCTTCATTTTCTCCTCCAACCTAAGGCAAGTACATCTTGCCAAATGTTGGACAAATGTTATTTTGTTTGTTCTAAACTCTTCTTTACATGATTCTAAGTATCTTAGAATTTGGCATTTTTTATTTTGGTGGATAAATTCTTGTAGATCTAAATTTATTTTATTTTCGATTTTCTTGTGTTTTGATCTACCAAACTTCATTATTTTCAAGTTTTGATTGTTCTATGTTGTAGATGTTCTACCCCATTTTGACCTATGGAAGTCCAAATTTGGACTTACAGTGAAGATTTTACGGAGCTTGGAAGCTATGGGTTCCATGGCCATCTTTATCGAATTTTTGAGAAGATGGGCACCCATCGACTCTGGCCGCATGGGACTCTTGTCGCATGGCACCCCATAGACTCTGTCGCATGGGCACCCATCTACTTTGGCCGCATGGGACTCTTGTCGTATGGTACCCTATCGACTCTGTCGTATAGCACCCCATCGACTCTGCCGCATGGCCACCCATCAACTCTTGTCGCATGGCACCCCATCGACTCTTGCCGCATGGCAACCCATCGACTCTTGCCGCACGGCACCCCATAGACTCTTGTCGCATTGGCACCCATCGACTCTGGCCGCATGAAAAGATGGGCACACATCTACCTTTAGCCGCATAGTGCATATTTTGGCTGTTTTTGGCTGTTTTATATCTTTTTTGGCTGATTTGTGGCCAGAATTTCTCCCAACTCCCAACATGAAAGTTGTAAATCTTTGTCTTGGCTTCAAGAATCTTCTTGTTTTACTTTAACTAGAGTTTATATGTGATTGATAATTTCAATCATAGTTTTGATCTTTTGGCATATTTTCTGTACTTGACGTTTTGAGGTTTCTTCGACTGCAATAAATTCTTAACATGATTTGATGATCTTGTACAGTTAGAAAATGATCGTACATCCTTTGTACACCAAACACTAGCACAGATTGAATTATTATTTTTATGTCGATTAGTTACTTTTACTTATCCCTTCTCACATGTCAGGATATGTTTTTTCTTTCGAATATTTCTTATGTGATATGATATGTGTTTCCATATTTTTCTGGATTTATTGTACTTTAAAATTTATGCCATGTTTATAATTTTCTTATAATGACCCGTTGTGGTGCACTCACGATTTATGCATTTTCTTTGCTTTACATGATAGTGACCCATTGTGGTGCATTCTTGAACATATTTTTCTTTGTTTTATATGATAGTTGTCACGCCCCAGATCCAGAATACTGGAGAGCGGGGGCGGACACAGACAACTACGTATATTGAAGTACAACCCACCTCGCTATACGGTCACGGCTGTCTAGATAGATGAGGGTTTAACTACAAGCCGTCAGTCTCTTATGGTCATGAACAAGCCTATTATCTCAATCTCAAGCAAATAATAGAAGTTTACAAGACGTCAGAGCACCAAATATACAATAGTAAGGCATCCCATACATTACATATTTGGATGATCATGAAGCTAGTCATACAAAATGTGAAGACTAGCAAGAGTTTCAGTCATACATGATCAACCATAGGATTTGTTAATCATGCTACAGCCCGTAGGCAGACAGTAAATAAAGTGCAATCGAGCTAACATGTGCTCGTCAGCTAAATGCCTCAAAAGATTATTTTTATAATAGAGTGGGAGAGCAAAAATAAAACTCACTCGTTGCCAGGGTTACGTCTGGTGGTCACCATCTGGCTGGAAGGTAGGGAGATCCCCTGGAGCCGCTCCGATATCTCGCAAAACCAGCTGGGTCAGATCCCAGAAAGAGCAAGTGCCACAAATGAGGCTTCACTTAAGAACTAAAACCAGTAATTAGCACAAGAACATAATTATATAATAAGGACTGGAAATATGGAAAATTATGATGATATACGATAAGATAACCATGGGACTATTCAGATAACCAAGTTACAACTTGTAAACCAAACAAGGACCGAAATTGTAACCCTTCATCTGAACGGAACTTGATTTCCTACCATTTATCGATAAGGTAACACAAGCAATCGGATCATGTAACAATCTTGTACAGGATCAGGACAAGACTAGACTGGTTAGACTCCATCCAACATTCACGGCCAAGCAATAAGTACGGCTTGATACTTTAACTAATTAGGGTTATCACAGACATAGTTACTAGCAAGATGCAATAAGATTATTCCAACAGCCACAAGCCCTGCAGACCATCGAGGTTATCCGAACGCAATTAGGGGTTGAGTTTATGTGGGTACATCGTCCAGGAAACGCATGTACCCTTAGGTAGCTTGAAGGGTGCAACACATGACAGTGTGCTGGAAATGTGCCCTACTCGACGGCAGGCTACAAATCCCATGATGGGGCGTCCAGATAACGGGATTGCCTGTAGCTGGGAAATCTCTTCATGACTACTGGATTATTCTAGTTATTAGCCTTAGCCAGTTTCAGTAGGTACCCTTGACCGTGGTAATCAGGGATCCCTGCCCTAAACATGATGCAAGATAATACTGGTTTATTTGTACAAACATAATCGCCCACGGTGTCCAGGGCATTCATTCTTGTCATCTAATACTAACCGTCGCAACGGCATATCGCGGTTATCATATTAGGTTTACTTATCAAGAGTGCACCACGATGGACCACTATTATGTCATGTTACTTGTCAAGAGTGTACCACGATGGGTCACTATCGTGCTCTATCCCTACTCTATCATGTCGTATTCATGTAAAAGTTATGCCAAAATTGAAATCATGCCACGTCCAAAACATAACCCTGCCATGAGGGTTGCCGCAAAAGACTGGCCGCATGGGGGTTGCCGCAAAAGACTGGCCGTATGAGGGTTGCTGCAAAAGGCTGCCGCATGAGGGTTGCCGCAAAAGGCTGGCCGCATGAGAGTTGCCGCAAAAGGCTGGCCGCATGAGGGTTGTTGCAAAAGGTTGGCCGCATAAGGGTTGCCGCAAAAGGCTGGCCGTATGAGGGTTGCCGCAAAAGGCTGGCCGCATGAGAGTTGCCGCATAAGGCTGGCCGCATGAGGCTGTTCTTCTTCTCCAAGGATCCAAGAAGAAGAACCATGGAAGCCATGGCTTCCAAGCTCCATTAATCCTTTATTTAAAGTCAAAATTCGGACTTCTATAGGTCAAAATGGGGTATAACGAAATTCTCTACAACATAAAACAATTAAAACTTAAAAATAACAAGGTTTGATAGATCAAAACCCAAAAAATCTGAAAATGCAACAAACTTAGATCTACATGAAATTATCATGGAAATTAAAAATGCTAAGTACTAAAGTGTCTTAGAATCTCGTGAGGAAGACAATGGAACAACAAAATTGAGTTCTTCCATGAAGCAAGTTGCACTTGCCTAAGCTCTTGGTAGGTGGAGAGAGTTAATGGAGGAAGAAGAAGAAGAAAATAAAGAAGTGAATGAGGAGAGAGAAAGGGGTTGGTGGCTTATAAAGATAGAGGGTTAGCATGTTGGGTCAAGTCCTAACAACCGAGCCCAACCAAATACACCAAGCCAAGCCAAGCCGAACCAGGATGAACCCAAAATAAACCAAGGCAAGATTAAACCAGGGTCAAGCTAAGCAAGACAAGTCTAACTACGGGTCGGGATTCCGTACACGTATACTAGAAATACGTATAACAAAAAATGGAGGTGACAACTCTACCCACCTTAAAAGAATTCCGTCCTCGAAATTTAATCAAGAGACTAGAGATGTCGGGACAAGCTATATTAATCATAAGCAAGCTACGACTAGCAGTCAACCAAACAATCATTCATGTAAGCAAGGAATTAAAAACATAAGGCATAAGGAAGACATTATACCTTATGAGTCAAATAAGTGTAGATATCACGAGCGGATATCATCATCATGCTCCCACGTTAACTCACCCAAGGAGCGATGACCCCAAGCAACACGGACTAACTTGATAGTCTTGTTCTTGAGTATCTTCTCTCTTCGGTTCAATATGAATACGGGTCTCTCCTCATACGAAAGGTTGGTACCAACAACCAATTCTGAATGATCAAGGACATGACTCGAATCCGGGATATACCGTCGCAATTGGGATACATGGAAGACATCATGCACCTCACGTAACGATGGCGAAAGAGCGAGACGATAGGACACATCTCCTACTCGCTCTAGAATGTCGAATGGCCCTATATACCTAGGACAAAGATTTTTTCGTACGCCAAAATGAATGACGCCACGGGTAGGCGAGATTCTAAGGAATACATGGTCACCGACAAAAAATTCAAGGGGACGTCGATGAGAATCGGTCCATGGCACTGGCAATCTTGTGCAACTCGAAGATGATCTCTGACTTGCCTGACCACCTCAATAGTCCATGTGATCATCTCTGGACCAAGCATCTGCCTCTCGCATATATCATCCCATGCTAACGGAGATCTGCACTTTCTACCGTACAAGGCCTCAAAGGGGGCCAACTGGATACTGGCCTGGAAACTGTTGTTATAGGAGAACTCTACGAGATACAGGTGATCTTCCCACGAACCACCGAAGTCGAGTGTACATGACCGCAACATATCTTCAAGAGTCTGAATCGTGCGTTCTGACTGACCATCTGTCTGCGGGTGATAAGCTGAACTGAACTTGAAACGAGTCCCCAAACTTCTCTGAAGACCCTGCCAAAAGTGCGATATGAATCTTGAATCTTTGTCGGATATGATACTGACTGGTACCCCATGCAACCTGACTATCTGCCTGAGGTACATCTCTGCAGGCTGATCCGTCGACTAACCAGCCCTGAAGGGAAGAAAATGTGCTACCTTGGTGAGTCTGTCAACTATAACCCAGATACCATCTCTTCCAGCTGGGGATCTAGGTAATCCAGTTACAAAATCCATGGTAATGTGCTTCCATTTCCATTCTGAGATCGGTAAGGGTTGAAGAAGTCTAGCCGGTCTCTGATGTTCAGTTTTAACTTGTTGGCAAACTAAACATCGGGAGACAAACCGGACTATCTCTCTCTTCATGCCATTCCACCAAAAATGCTGTCGGATATCACGATACATCTTCGTACCGCCCGGATGAATCGAATACTGAGAACTGTGAGCTTCTGCCATAATCTCATGTCTGATATCACCACTAGGTACACAAAGATGCCTCCCATTTCGAAGTGTACCATCCTTATGGATACATAATTCTGGTCTTCGTCCTGCTACACATTCTGCCCTAAGCCGCTGAAGCTTAGAATCTGATGACTGAGCTAACTTGATCCTCTCAACTATACTGGACTGAACTTGCATACTGGCCATCAATGCCATATTGGTAGGAAGGACAACTTCTATACCCATCTTCTGAAGATCTGCTAATAACTCTGGTTGTGCTATTAGAAAATAAACTCCGGCTCTTCTGCTCAATGCATCTGCAACGACGTTGGCCTTTCCAGGATGATACTGCAGGTTGATGTCATAATCCACAAGCAGCTCTAGCCATCTCTTCTGACGCATGTTAAGATCCTTCTGAGTAAACACATACTTCAGGCTCTTGTGGTCGGTGAAAATCTCTATCCTATCTCCATACAAGTAGTGTCTCCAAAGCTTAAGTGCAAACACTACTGCTGCCAGCTCCAAGTCATGGGTTGGGTAATTCTTTTCATGATCACGAAGTTGACGTGACGCATAAGCTACTATCTTCATATGCTGTATCAAAACACATCATAAACCTCTGCCTGAAGCATCACAATACACTGAGAATCCCTCGGTCCCATCTGGAAGCGTGAGAATGGGTGCCGTCATCAAACCTCGCTTCAACTTCTCAAAAGAATCCTGACATTCTGTGGTCCAAGCAAACTGCACATCCTTGCGGGTCAACTGCGTCAGTGGTGCTGAAATTCGTGCAAAGTCTGAAACAAATCGCCGGTAGTAGCCGGCCAAGCCAAGAAAACTGCGAACTTCTGTAACTGTGCTGGGTACCGGCCACGTCTTAATAGCCACGATCTTCTGGGATCCACTTATACTCCTCCTCTGGTGATGATATGACCCAAGTATGAAATGTGATCGAGCCAGAACTCGTATTTACTGAACTTCGCATACAACTGGTGCTCTCTGAGAATCTGGAGGATAACTTTGAGATGCTGCTCATGCTCCGCTTCATTATTGCTGTAGACCAGGATGTCGTCTATGAACACAATCATGAACTGATCTAAATAAGGCATGAAGATACGATTCATGAGGTCCATAAATACAGCCGGCGCAATGGTTGCTCCAAAGGGCATAACAAGAAACTCCCAATGCCCATACCTGGATCTAAATGTCGTCTTCGGGATGTCCTGATCTCTGACTCTGATCTGGTGATATCCTGACCGCAAATCAATCTTCGAGAATACTGTCGCTCCTCTGAGTTGATCAAACAAGTCATCTATCCTCGGGAGAGGATATCTGTTCTTGATTGTCACTGAGTTCAAGGTACGATAGTCAACACATAATCTGGACGTACCATCCTTCTTCTTCATAAAAAGCATCGGGGATCCCCAAGGCGTTCCACTAGCATGGATGAATCCCTTGGTCCTGAGTTCTTCAATCATCTTATACAAGATCTCCAATTATGACGGTACCATCCGGTAGACTCTCTCTGACACTGTTGTTGTTCCGGGGATCAAGTCTATGGTGAACTCGATCTCTCTCTCTGGTGGCATACATGGAAGATCCTCGGGAAAAATATCGAAAAACTCTTCTACAACTCTGGAAAACTGAACTGCTGCTGCTACTGCCATCCGCAACACTAGGGGAGAAGGTTCTACTCAACCTCGGAAAAATAAAAACTCTGGCTCACCAGGAATACTAAAAATAATCTTGTCGATATGGCAATCTATTCTAGCATACTGGTCCCTCAACCAATCCATCCCTAAGACCACGTCATAATCGGCCATCGGAAATTCTATCAACCTAGCAGAAAACTCTCTACCGCTAACTACGATTCGACACGAGAAAAATACTCTATCTACTCCCATAAGATCGTTACCAGTAAGTATATTGAGCCTTACTGATAATGACTCGGGCTCCAGTCCTATCCGTGTAGCGAATCGTGCAGACATAAATGAATGCGATGCACCCGAATCAAATAATACTGATGCTGGAAAAGAGTTGACGAGAATGGTACCTGCCACCACCTCACTTGAAGCTAACTCTTCCTCCACGGTCAAAGCTATAGCCTGACCTTGCCCTCTGGGTGCTGGTCCCCTCTGCTGGAAACCTCTCTGGCAATTCTAGGTCTGAGCTTGGACTTGTACATACTGCTGGGGGTTCTGCTGCTGAAATGCTTGGGCCTGAGGCGGAAGGGCCTCGAAAATGGGTGCTGCTGCTGCTGCTGGACTGATACTGGGGCTGGTCCCCTAACCGAAGGACTAGAAAAGGTTGAAGAAGATGAACTCCCCCTATTAGGGCAGTTCCCAACCCTGTGATCCAGTGCCCCACAAACCAAGCACAAGTCATGTGCTCTGCGATATTCCGACACTACGTCCCCTGGCTTTCCACAATGAGTGCAACCCATTACGAAAGACTGCTTCTGCTGCTGGGGAAATACTGGGGTCGAATGCTGAATCGACATAACAGAAGCCGCCCGCCTCGGAGCTCCAATGGTCAAAGCCCTAGCTGCCGGGGCTGGTGCTGAAGACTGGTTCATCTAGCCGTGAGACCGCTTCCGACTTTCGGTCCGGTCCACAATCCTCTGGGAGGTATACTCAAGCCTCCTAGCTGCTCTCAATACTGCATCGAAAGTTTGATGCTCAAACTGCTCTATTGCCAGTAAAATCTGCAGATGGAGTCCCTGCTGGAACCGCTGAGCTCCGTCGAACTGGGTCGCCACCAAGGTGGGAGCAAACCGACTAAGTCTAGAAAACTCGGCCGCATATCCATCGACCGTCCTGCCTATTTGCTTCAAATTAGTAAACCTCGTCTGTAGATCATACCGAGCTACAGCGTCAAAGTACTTGGTCCGAAATCTCTCACGGAACACTGTCCAGGCAATAGGTGCCACTAATCCAACGGTCTGTATCGCCCACCAGCTGCGGGCAAGATCCAATAACTGCAGGCGCACCACGGCCACCTTCTCGTCTTCTGGAGTCCTGGTTGCTTCTAGAATAACCTCAGTGTCCTGCAGCTAAGCGTCTGCGACAATAACATCTTCGCTGCCATCGAAGAAGGGAGGGTTCAAGCGCTTGAAGTTGTTGGCCGCACTGTTACCTTGATGACCACCTATGTTCAAAGCATCTTGTACTGTCGGATGAACGCATCACCTCGACGACACTGTGATGCAAGCAACTCCCTGATGAGTCCAACCAAGACTTCATTATCCTGTCTTGCAGGCTGGGCTAGCTGTACTTGGAGATCTGGACCTTCGGGAAGCATGACTCGGGAAGCTGCTCCTGAGTGCTGAGCTTGATCCTCTTATTGCGTGGGTACTCGCTGAGCTCCTTCCGGCTGATTGGCAGGACCAGGAGCAATGCCGCTGAAGAATACGACACAGGGAACAATAAGGAAGGACCAGGACAGATCAAAGATACAACCATGTGATCAGGTCAAGATTTCAGGAATTTATAGGGTACGAGCAGAGATCAAGGGCGAGTGCTGATTGAGATATCTATTCTGTAAACTCTCACATATCTTGATTTATAAGACCTGCATGGGTCACCACCTAAACCGTGTCACGCCCCAGATCCAGAATACTGGAGAGCGGGGGCGGACACAGCCAGCTACGTATATTGAAGTACAACCCACCTCGCTATACGGTCACGTCTGTCTAGATACATGAGGGTTTAACTACAAGCCGTCAGTCTCTTATGGTCATGAACAAGCCTATTGTCTCAATCTCAAGCAAATAATAGCCGTTTACAAGATGTCAGAGCACCAAATATACAATAGTAAGGAGTCATATACATTACATATTTGGATGATCATGAAGCTAGTCATACAAAATGTGAAGACTAGTAAGAGTTTCAGTCATACATGATCAACCCTAGAATTTGTTAATCATGCTACAGCCCGTAGGCAGACAGTAAGTAAAGTGCAATCGAGCTAACACGTGCTTGTCGGCTAAATGCCTCAAAAGATTATTTTTACAATAGAGTGGGAGAGCAAAAAATAAAACCCACTCGTTGCCAGGGTTACGCCTGGTGGTCACCATCTGGCTGGAAGGTAGGAAGATCCCCTGGAGCTGCTCCGGTATCTGGCCACGCAAAACCAGCTGGGTCAGATCCCGAAAAGAGTAAGTACCACAAAGGAGGCTTCACTTAAGAACTAAAACCAGCAATTAACACAAGAACATAATTATATAATAAGGACTGGAAATATGGAAAATCATGATGATATACGATAAGATAACCATGGGACTATTCAGATAACCAAGTTACAACCCGTAAACCAAACAAAGACCGGGGTTGTAACCCTTCATCTGAACGGAACTTGGTTTTCCGCCATTTATCGATAAAACACAAGCAATCGGGTCATATAACAATCTTGTACAGGATCAGGACAACACTAGACTGGTTAGACTCCATCCAACATTCACGACCAAGCAATAAGTACGGCTTGATACTTTAACTAACTAGGGTTATCACAGGCCTAGTTACTTGCAAGATGCAATGAGATTATTCCAACAGCCACAAGTCCTGCAGACCATCCAGGTTACCCGAATGCAATTAGGGGTTGAGTTCATGTGGGTACATCGTCCAGGAAACGTATGTACCCTTAGGTAGCTTGAAGGATGCAACACATGACAGTGTGCTGGAAATGTGTCCTACTCGACGGCAGGCTAAAAATCCCATGATGGGGCGCCCAGATAATAGGATTGCCTGTAGCTAGAAAATCTCTTCATGACTACTGGATTATTCTAGTTATTAGCCTTAGCCAGTTTCAGTAGGTACCCCTGACCGTGGTACTCAGGGGTCCCTGCCCTAGACATGATGCAAGACAATACTAGTTATTTGTACAAACACAAACGCCCACGGTGTCCAGGGCATTCATTCTTGTCATGTCATGCTAGCCGTCGCAACAGCATATCGAGGTTATAATGTTAGATTTACTTATCAAGAGTGCACCACGACGGGCCACTATCATGTCATGTTACTTGTCAAGAGTGCACCACGACGGGTCACTATCGTGTTCTATCCCTACTCTATCATGTCGTGTTCATGTAAAAGTCATGCCAATATTGAAATCATGCCACGTCCAAAACATAACCCTGCCATGAGGGTTGTCGCAAAAGACTGGCCGCATGGGAGTTGCCACGAAAGACTGACCGCATGAGGGTTGCCGCAAAAGGCTGGCCGCATGAGGGTTGCCGCGAAAGGTTGGCCGCATGAGGGTTGTCGCAAAAGGCTGGCCGCATGAGGGTTGCCGTAAAAGGATGGCCGCATGAGGGTTGCTGCATAAGGCTGGCCGCATGAGAGTTGCCGCAAAAGGCTGGTCGCATGAGAGTTGCCGTAAAAGGTTGGCCGCATAAGAGTTGTCGCAAAAGGCTGGCCGTATAAGAGTTGCCGCATAAGGCTGGCCGCATGAGGTTGTTCTTCTTCTCCAAGGATCCAAGAAGAAGAACCATGGAAGCCAAGGCTTCCAAGCTCCATTAATCATTTATTTAAAGTCAAAATCCGAACTTTCATAGGTCAAAATGGGGTAGAACGAAATTCTCTACAACATAGAACAATCAAAACTTGAAAATAACAAGGTTTGATAGATCAAAACCCAAAAAATTCGAAAATACAACAAACTTAGATCTATAAGAAATAAACCATGGAAATTAAAAATGCTAAGTACTAAAGTGTCTTAGAATCTCATGAGGAAGACAATAGAACAACAAAATTGAGTTTCTCCATGAAGCAAGTTGCACTTGCCTAAGCTCTTGGTAGGTGGAGAGAGTTAATGGAGGAAGAAGAAGAAGTAAATGAAGAAGTGAATGAGGAGAGAGAAAGGGTTGGTGGCTTATAAAGAGGGGGGGTTAGCATGTTGGGTCAAGTCCTAACAACCGAGCCCAACCAAATACACTAAGTCAAGCCAAGTCGAACCAGGATGAACCGAAAATAAACCAAGACAAGATTAAACCAGGGTCAAGCTAAGCAAGACAAGTCTAACTACGGGTCGGGATTCCGTACACGTATACTGGAAATACGTATAACGAAAAACGGAGGTGACAATAGTGACCTATTGTGGTGCACTCTTGAACATGTCTTTCTTTGTTTTATATGATAGTGGCCCATTGTGGTGCACTCTTGAACATGTCTTTCTTTGCTTTATATGATAGTGACCCGCCATGGTGCACTCTAGAACACGTCCGTTCTTTGCTTACATGATAGTGGCCCGTCGAGACGCACTCTTGACAAGTACTCTTTATATGACAAGTAAACCTAACATGACATGCTTAATCAAGATGTTGTTACGACGGCTATTCTCCTTGCTAATACAATTCTTTTGGACACCGTGGCTAAATGTATTATGTATGCGTGCACAAACTACATGTCTCGTCTTGCATCATGTCTAGGACATGGATTCCTGATTACCACGGTCAGGGATTCATACTGAATCTGACTAGGTTAATGACTAAATTGATCAAGTAGTTCATACAGACAGATTTTCCAGTCACAGGCGATCCCGTTATCCGGGCGCTTTAATTGGACTTGTAGCCTGCCGTCGAGTAGGGCAAATTTCCAGCACACTGTCATGTGTTGCACCACTAAGTCACCATGGGATACATTTGTCTTCTAGGCGATGTATCCACCTAATGCAACTCTCAACCTGCGGAAGGATAACTGGATAGCTGCAGGGCTTGTGACTGTGGGAATATTTTGTTGCATCTTATTAGTAACTAGGCTTATGATAACCCTAGTTAGATAATGTATCAAGTCGTACTCATTGCTTGACCGTGTTTGATAGATGGTGTCAGTCCAGTCCAATCTAGTTTTGTCTAAGCAGTGTCCGTATGTTTATTTCAGTACATTATTGTTCATGCCTTACTTTTGTCAATGATTGATCGGGGACTAAGTTCTGTTCCGGAGAAGGGTTACAATCTCGATCCTTGTTTGGTTTAAGGGTTGTAACTTGACTTTCGAAATAGCTCTCAAGTCATCTTATCATTTGTTGTCCTATTCAGTACTCACAAGTTATACAAGATCCTTATGCGATAATTGATTAGAGACTAAGTTCTGTTCAGGAGAAGGGTTACAACCCCGGTCCTTATTTGGTTTAAGGGTTGTAACTTGACTTCCGGAATAGCTCCCAAGTCATCTTATCATTATCGTTATATAATTATCACAGGCTCTCATGTCTTAGTTACATAACATGCTCACAAGTCTCAGTTATCTAACATGCTCACATGTTCCACTTATCGTACATGTTCGCATGTACCATTTCTCTTACATGGTTTAGCTATGTCACAAGTTCTCTATTTAATTCATAAGTCCACAGTTTATATTATGTCACATGTTAATTACCTTATGCTCCAAGATGCTTTACTTATTGTCTTTCTAGGTTCGGGATGAGTGCATTGGTAGTGCACGAGTCTCGATCTGCATTTACTTATTGCTTTCTCTAACCATTGCTATGTTAGCTATTGCTGGTTTTAGTTCATAGTTTGGCTTTCTTTGTGGTACTTGCTATTTGGGGGTCTGACCCCACTGGTTTTGTTTGGCCAGATCTGATAGAGGAGCCCAAAGGATCTTTCGTACCATCTACTCGACGGTAACTATCCGGAGCACCAGAGTACCTGAGTGGTTTTCTTGTTTCATCCTCCCACTTGATATGTACATTATTCTTTTGTGGCGTTTAGCCTCCGAGTACGTGTTTAGCTCGTATTTTGGTTCTTGATATTTAGCCTACGGGCTAAGACATGATGTGCGTATTCTAGACTATAGCTAGAGCTTATCATGTATGACTATTACTCTTGCTAGTTCTCCATTTTGTATTACTAGCTTCATGATCATCCATGTATATATATGGTTTGGGACGCTTTACTATTGTATGTCTGATGATCATACTTCTTGTACCTTGTATAATTGCTTGTGATTGAGATACCTAGGAATGCTTGACCTAGGATCGACTGTTGGCTTGTAGAAGTAACCCCCATGTCTTGAGAGCTTATACGTAATTTCAGAGTACTGGTGTGCTTTGGTATTACGTAGCTGGCCTTGTCCGTCCTCACTTGCCAGTATTCTGGTTCTGGGACGTGATACAGGTTTTAGTGGTGGCCCATGCAGGTCTGATTTATCAGATATGTGAAGGTTACTGATTTAGTTATCTCAGTCACAATTATCCCTTATTGATATCCTTCGTATTATTCTCTATCTCTGATCCTTTGACCTGATATTTGTCTTGATCGTTGATCTCTCATGTTCCTTCGATTTGATCATTGTGTCCTTTAACTTTTAGGGACACTGTTCCCAATCCTTTCGATTACCTTATTTGGGTTCTGTCGATGGCAGGTCAGCAATCTTCTGTTAGGCTATTTATAGAGGATCAGTCTCAGCATTCAGGTACAGAGTCGAAAGTTGACTCGAGGACAGAGATGTCAGTCAATCCCGATCAGCCAGCTGTGCCAATACAGTCAGCAGTCCGAGCGGAGGTAGTTCCAGATCAGCCCGATATACCTGCACTCATATCAAGGAAATGATGGAGTCACAACAACGACGAGATCTCGTTCTCCAACAAAGTATCCAGATGTTGATAGACCGAAGTGAGCAGCTCTAGTAGCATGAGGGTAATACCTTGGGAGTCTCAGGTACCATATTCATGGCTTTCTTTCAGTTATGGCCTTTGGATCTGTCTTTCAGTAGCAGGCCAGGTAGTGGCAGTATATCTTGGGTTCTTGTCGACGACTTTGTATTCTATCTATATGTAGAGTGCAATGGTCGGTTTGACTTATTCGGTGTATGAATGTGAGTTTCTCGTCCCACTCTTCTGTCTTTGTACCTTGAGATAGCTGATAATTATCAGGTGTCTCGACTACGACGATACGTCCTGAGTAGTGTCATGTCTTAGACTAAGTCATTGGTAACGACTTACCTTGAGACTTGACCTTTATCCATTTTGGGAGTCAGCCTAGGCCAGCGAGGACGTTCGTCCCTACTCTACTGACTCAGGAGGCATATCTATTCATATGCCTCCAACCCTTCTTGATTGTGGTTGTGTTACTGCTTACGCATTTATTTATATTATTGTTGCCTTTAATTACTTATATGCCATGCTTCGTTTTATGGAGATAGTTGTATTTTCTTGAGCTTTTGTTTTGGTTATCTTGCTCGACTAGCTTTAGGAAATTCTGAGGATGGAATTTTTCTAAGGTTGGGAGAGTTGTGAGACTCGTCTCACTGTATCGGTATTTATATACGGATACGTATTTTTGTACTGTGTTTTGTATTTTCTTGATTTTCGGAACGCTTTGAAATTTTTTCCAACTTATAGATTTTCTCCTTGACCGGCATATCGTCAGTGTACCATTGTATGCCGACGACATGTCTGTCACTCCTGTTTTATGTTATACATATTTTCGGTATATGTATACGAAATTCTGGCCTTTGTCAGGAGACCCGTATTTTGACTTGTCTTTCTTAGCCTTGCTTTGGTTTAATTTTGACTTGGTTTAATTTGGTTTGGTTCAACTTGGTTTGGCTTGGTTTGGTTTAATTAGTTTGAGATGTGAGAGTTTTATATAAAAATCAATCTCTCTCTCTCTCTCCTCCATTATTTTCATTCTCTTCATCTTCTTCCGCTTCATTTTCTCCTCCAACCTAAGGCAAGTACATCTTGCCAAATGTTGGACAAATGTTATTTTGTTTGTTCTAAACTCTTCTTTACATGATTCTAAGCATCTTTAGAACTTGGCATTTTTTATTTTGGTGGATAAATTCTTGTAGATGTAAGTTTACTTTATTTTTGGTTTTCTTGGGTTTTGATTTGCCAAACTTCATTATTTTCAAGTTTTGATTGTTCTATATTGTAGGGAATTTCGTTCTACCCATTTTGACCTATGGAAGTCCAAATTTGGACTTACAGTGAAGATTTTATGGAGCTTGGAAGCAATGGGTTCCATGGCCATCTTTTTCGGATTTTTGAGAAGATGGGCACCCAACGACTCTGGCCGCATGGGACTCTTGCCGCATGGCATCCCATCGACTCTGCCGCATGGGCACCCATCGACTTTGCCCGCATGGGACTCTTGTCGCATGGCACCCCATCGATTTTTACCGCATGGGCACCCATCGACTATGGCCGCATGAGAAGATGAGCACCCATCGACTCTTGCCGCATGGCACCCTATCGACTCTTGTCGTATGACACCCCATCGATTCTTGCCGCATGGGCACCCATCGACTCTGGCCGCATGAGAAGATGGGCACATGTAGTTCCCCGTCCCTCTCAGTCAATCGGAGGAAGCAAAACGCCAACGGCGTTCGGACTTAGGCTTGCAATGGCTGCTCGAAGACTCGCTTGGTCAAGGCGACTCCTCGCTCAGGTGGGATAGTTTCGATGAACTTGCCTCATCTTAGCCTTCACATAATAACTTGCATTTTTTCAACTTGTACAAGTTAGGATTGATAATAAAAGATGCGCATCCACATAGCTAAGGGAATAATCCCGATGGGTCGAAATGTGTTAGAACATGGAAAACGGTCCCACGGTCTGCTTAGAAGTATGCTCATCGTGCTTTCAAAATGACACTCGATCCTTCGTCCCGTGGCTTGGGAGAAGGAAGTTTGCCTAAGTTGTTAAGTCACCACAACGCTCGAATTAGCCTAAGTGATAGGCGTCACCCGCATGAATGCTTGACAAAGCATGCACGGTCCTGTCATCCAAGACTTGGCGTAGCCTTCGTATGTCATGTGGTTTAAGTCGTGTTGCACGGCTTGTGGCTTAAGTCTAGGCACCCAAAGAGCTTGGTCGTTCAAGTCGACCGTGTGCACGGCACATTCCCTCGATGCGAAGCTTGGAGTAGCCTTTGCTCGTCAAGTCGTTGCCCGAACAATTTAGATAAGAGTTTTGCTAGGCTATCGAAGCCATTTCTAGCACTATCCCCTGTTGGTTGCGGTTGTCAAGTCACTTTGTCCCTCGAGAATAAGGCTCGTCATATAACGTATGTGACTTGAGCGATAGCGTCGCCTAGAGAACAAGGTCTGTGTAAGGTACGAGCCACGGTTGGTTTAGTGAAAAGCATGCCACGGACAAAGGAAGTCCATGCGATTAATTGTCGTCGAGATCGGTCTCGCTACTTCAGAGTCTCGATAAGTCTCGATAAGGAAGCACACGAGATCGGTCCCACTTGGGAGTCTCGCTAAGTCTCGATAAGGAAGTTCACGAGGTCGGTCCCGCTACTTGGGAGTCTCGATAAGTCTCGATAAGGAAGCACACGAAATTGGTCCTGCTACTTGGGAGTCTCGATAAGTCTTGTTCACGAGATCGGTCCCGCTACTTAGGAGTCTCGATAAGTAATCACGCGAGATCGGTCGCTACTTGGGAGTCTCGATAAGGAAGCACACGAGATCGGTCCCGCTACTTGGGAGTCTCGCTAAGTCTCAATAAGGAAGTTCACGAGATCGGTTTCGCTACTTGGGAGTCTCGATAAGTCTCGATAAGGAAGCACACAAAATCGGTTCCGCTAATTGGGAGTCTCGATAAGTCTTGTTCATGAGATCGGTCCCGCTACTTGGGAGTCTCGATAAGTCTCGATAAGGAAGTTCATGAGATCGGTCCCGCTACTTGGGAGTCTCGATAGAAAGATGGAAAGCATGCTCATGGTTAAGGAAGGACTTGATAGATCGAGTTGAGTCTTGAATAGTCATTGGACAACTTGTACACAAGGGCAAAATTCCTCGAGCGATCTCGGGGCGCCGGGTTCCTGTCGGCCTAGAAAGAATTGCAGATATTGTACGGCCTTCATCGACGGTATGACTAGATTGAAGTGAACCGTTAAAATATAGGCTGCGGGTCATTCGGTGGGAGCTCGTACTGCAGCATCCACTTTTTCATAGAAGGGTATTTCAGTAATTTTAGCTATTTTGGCCTTTCTGTGATTTTCTAGAAAAGTTGACTTGTGTTGTGCTAGCAACTGGTTTAACCTTAGTGGACATTGTATAGGGGCCTAACCATGCATTAGAATTATTATTTTTATTTTTAGAATTTATTTAGGCATTAGATTATTTTTAAGGCTTTAATTGATTTAGTTTAGCCTTTTTGCATGCTGGCCTTTTAGCTTTTGACTTGGGCCCATTTCTATTTTAGAAAGAGTTGGCCCAAGTAAAACCCTAACCCCTAGAGATCTAGTCTTGGCCGCCCAACAGCAGTAACCCCCTCCCCTTTGCATTCATTTGTGAAGTTTTGAGCCTCCACAAGGAAACCCTAATATATCTCTCTCCAAAGCTCTTTTTCCTTCATCCGGAGTCCGTTTCTTCCCAAACGAACTCCGTTGCACTCATTGAGGAGAGAAGGATCTACTGGAGCATTTCTAGCGTGGAGGCGGAGGCTTTTGCTGGAGGGAAATTGGTCGACACGACATCCGAGGAGCCCCATTCATTGAGTTTTTAACACTCAATAGGTAAAACCCTAATCTACCATTGCAAATCAAGAATTTCTTTCATTTTTGCATCCATATAGTTGCCCTAGACTTGCCCACGAAATTTGGTTGGATTTCGACTTCGTTTGATGGCGGTATCGGACACGTGTCGGTCCTTTACGGCACGTGTTCGACGAAATGCCGCTTAGGATAGAAAGTTGCTATTTTTCGGTTCTGTCTTCATGGATATTTAGATAATATTATTTTGATAAACTTTTGTGAAGACGGATTTGGTTTTGACAACGTATCAGCGGCGTTTCGGGCAACGGACGCACGTGCACGGAGCCCGTGCACGAGGCCGTGCGTGCCCTGCTGTCCGCGCGTTGTTTCTCGATGCACAGGCCGTATTTTTTTGTGAAATTTTTTGAGCACGTGGGGGCAACCTCTGCCCCCATGTTCGTAAAATTTCACGGCTTTTCGTTGAGCGAGCGCGGAGAAATCGCGCGTGCACCGCTTAGCCACTGTGCATTCAGCCTGTTATTTTGTCGCTGAAACGGACTTCGTGCGCGCACACGACGCAGCGAAGACCCGTTCCAGGACCTGGGACACGTTTAACTATACCTAGACTACCCGAGGAATGAACCCCGAGTCGCGGCGTGGCCCGACGAGCGAGCCACGAGAGCGGAACCGCGCACACGAGGGCTCGCGCGCGTAGCAGGCCGCGCGGGTACGGGGGCTGCGTGCGTCGCTTTGGCGCGACGTGTCGCTGCGTGGCCGTGTCCTAGACCTACCCCAGGACCCCCCCCCCCAGCTACGTGCACATGCACGGGCTTTTTCGTTGTGTGTGTGGCGCTCAATCGAGCGAGAACGCACGCATTGTCACGCGGTATCGGGAAATTCCGATACGCGTTCTGTGGACACGACACGGACACGATTTCGAACCCGAGAGTATACAAGCGCATCACATGGGTCGAGACCAACGTGTATGCCGAGTTTCGCGGGTTCGTTTGGTATATTTTGCATTTTGGGTCGTTGGGTAGAAAACGGGTTTTTCTTTAAATATGAATTTTTGAGTTTAAATACGATATTTTGATTTCCAGCTTCTTAGCTTACAAAATCTGAGTTTTCAGTACGTATGTGAGTTTTCGGATTTGTGGGGACCAACATTTGGGTTTATTTCATATTTTCTTATCAATTATGCGTATATATGCTTTTCTATGTATAGCTACGTATATTTTCTATGTATAGCTATATATATATATATATATATATATATATATATATATATATATATATATATATATATATATATATATATATATATATATATATATATATAAAATTTATGCATGTTATATATATATATATATATATATATATATATATATATATATATATATATATATATATATATATATATATATATAAAATGTATGCATGTTATATATATATATATATATATATATATATATATATATATATATATATATATATATATAAAATGTATGCATGTTATATATATATATATATATATATATATATATATATATATATATATATATATATATATATATATATATATATATATATATATATATATATATAAAATGTATGCATGTTATATATATATATATATATATATATATATATATATAACATGCATACATTAGTAATGTACGCATGGTGTATATATATATATATATATATATATATATATATATATATATATATATGTATATATATATATATATATATATATATATATATACACCATGCGTACATTACTAATGTATGCATGTTATATATATATATATATATATATATATATATATATATATATATATATATATATATATATATATAACCTCGTTGAAACCCATTGCTAATGTATGCATGTTGAGAATGGGTCGAGATGGTTTTAATTCCAGATTTGGATTCACTAAACCTATTTCAAAAACCATTGGTTAATCTTTCTTTTTAGCATTTGTATTTGTGTATATATATATATATATATATATATATATATATATATATATATATATATATATATAGTTCTTAATTGTGTATATGTATATAAATAGTATATAATTTGGGATATACCATGGTTGTGTTCGCTGTTTTAATCTCAGATTTACCTCATTTCAGTAAGCTCCAGGACACACACACACATACACACACCATCATTTGTTAGATTTAAGGTTTTGTTTGTATTGTAAATACACATGTGTGTGTATACTTATATGTATATAGATATTTATGCTTGATAATTCTCTTAGAATAGTTTGTAGTTGTGTACATGACTATAGGAGTCCTAGGACAGAATTGGTTTGTCATTTTGAGCCTAGTTTAGTCGAATTGGCCGACAAGTTGACCAAATTAACAAAAGTCAACTTTGGGTCAAACTTGATCCAATTCAACTCAAACGAACTCCAAATGACCTAGAATTTTGTGTATGACCTAGAAATTAGTAGATGGACTAGTTGACCCAGGTTTGACCAGGTTTGACCAATGTTGACCAGGTTTGACCAGAGTTGACCAATGGTTGACTTTGACCAAAATGGACCTAGAAGCATGTAGTCTTGCATTGTAGCTATTTCTTTTGATATTTTAGACTTGGTTGTGACATGTGTATACTTTAAATAGGTTTATATTGTTCCAGTTTAGCTACACTTCATCATCAACAGTTCAGTTTGCCAGGCGAGTACATTCTCTTATCTTTTCATACTTCTTTGGATATGTTCTCTTGTTATAGACTAGTATACTTGATGCTGACACGATGTTCACACGGATTAGTACCCTATGGATCTTTTCATGCGATGTTATCCCCTCGGATACATCGAGTATATCATGTTCATGTACTTTATCATGGCCATCATGTACTCCATGTATTCATATTTATCCATGTGCACTCATGTGTTATTCATGTACACTCACGACAATATGAGCTCCATGTATAAAGTAGTTGTTATCCATGTGCAATAACATAACATGTATTGATTCTTGTGTATTAATTGGGGGCAGGGAGAGTGTTGGTTATGTGATTATTATCCCCAATAGGTATCCACGTGCACTCCATAGCTGTATCCATGTGCAACCCAAATCGTTTACATAACCAATTCATGCTCTAAATCACGTAGAAGGTTACATTTCTTTATTTATCATATTATATCTCATTTTATAGTCTTTCTCTCTTGTTGACTTTCTTTACAGCGATTCATGTATAGTTTTCTATAGCTTGATTTATATGTCCAATCCTGATATGAACTGTTGTGAGAGATATGTGCTCGTTCCGTCCTGACTTGACATGTTAAAAATTTTACAGGTGATGATGAAGAGTTATGCTCTACTTATTATGGCATTGGCTTAGATGACACTGACGACATGGACCCTTAGGAGGATCCAGCAGTCGCTGAGGACTTGCCCATAGTCTAGCTGTGACTTAGTATTTATTCTTTCTATTTAAGACTTTATGAGTTGTACTTGAGATTTATTCTGGTGGTTACACCTAGACTTCTATTTATGTTGTGATTCTCTTGTAATTTTCTATTTTATTCCATTTTAGTGTCGTGATTGAGTACTTATTATTTTACTCTCCATTCAGAGCTTATTTTAGACTGTGTTAGAGATTGTGACTCAGGACAGCGTTCTACCGCCAACACTGCGACGTAGGCTGGGCGTATTCACTTCTCGTGCCCTTTCACTGGGTGCGGGTCGTGACACGTACCTCGCCACGCGAATGGTCACCGTATGCAAAAGATCCAAGATAGCTTGACATTGCTAGTGACCACTCATATAGATATGTCGGCAAGAGCGGCTATCCGCGTGTATGCCTTTGGATTGCGTCGAGTACTAGCAGGTTACGAGTTGGGTTAATAAGTTACGCTTATAGCAAACGCTAACCTTGAATCGGCACGGGTTAGGGTGTGTACGGTTGCAACACCATTCTGGAGCCTAAGATTTGGCTATAGCAAGGACACGTGCTTCGGTATAAATGTGGCGTTATTGTGTCGAGTTAAGTCTGAAGGGCCGTAAGGCAAGTTTGCTTAAGTCTTGTTGATATGCGAGGCACAGCCTCGATCTTAAGGCACGTTCAAGTTTACTGGCACGACCAGCACGAGTCGTCCCTTGACGTTGTTGGCACGAGAATGGTCTAGAGGCACATGAAAGAATTGAAAGTCTTGGCACGGTCGAGTTTGCATAAGTTGCTCCTCGGCAAGGCACTGCCTCAAATATATGGATGTCACGAATAGTGTATAGCATGACCCTGTCGTTGCATTATTGAGTATAGGCCAAGACGTCTTCGTCCTAAAATTGATCGTAAGGCAAGACTATAAAGACAATTGAAAGGGATTAAGCTGCACAAAGTAAATAATGTGTCAGTTTTTATGGACGGGCGAGGAGCTCACTCCACCAGTAGAGTTGAGTACTGACACCCACAGAGTTTTCATGTGTAGGCACAGGTAGAAGCTCGTGATGCGGAGCTCGCTTGGATGCGTCGAAGTACGGAGTTCCTTGGCGATTCGAAGCGTGCGACCGCGTGAAGTCAAGACTTATACGGGACAGAGGCACGGAGTTCCTTGACGATTCGAAGCGTGCGGCCGCATGGAGTCAAGACTTATACGGGACATAATGTATGGACATTGCCTACCGAAGCTTCCGCTGGCTCAAGCATTGCATCGAGAGATGAGAGAGAGCATAGTGACTTGTAAAATGAGAAAAAAGTGAGCTTGAGAGACTTGTAATCATGGCCTTGTTGTCTATTGTAATCTTATTGTTCAATATCAATAAAGAGCACTTTTGAATAACTTGTGTTTCGCTTCTAAATTCTACTGCATGTTCAATGTCTTCTGCTTGGGACTCCTGTACGACGACCCCGTCACAGCCGCTGTAATCGACCGTTATGAAACTGTCTTGCACGAGCGCAATCTAGGCTCGTGCGGCATCATGCCTTAGCGAGGACGATCGCTCCTACGGGAGCGGGGCGTGACAGCACCCATCCACCCTTGGCCGCATAGTGCCTATTTTGGCTGTTTTTGCTGTGTTTATGCCCTTTTTGGCTGATTTATGGCCAGAATTTCTCCCAACTCCCAACATGAAAGTTGTAGATCTTTGTCTTGGCTTCATGAATCTCCTTGTTTCACTTTAACTGGAGTTCATATGCGATTGATAATTTCAATCATAGTTTTGATCTTTTGGCATGTTTTTTGTACTTGACGTTTTGAGGTTTCTTCGACTGCAATAAATTTTTAACATGATTTGATGATCTTGTACAGTTAGAAAATGATCGTACACCCTTTGTACACCTAACACTAGCACAGATTCAATTATTATTTTTATGCCGATTAGTTACTTTTACTTATCCCTTCTCACATGTCAGGATATGTCTTTCCTTCCGAATATTTCTTATGTGATATGATATATGTTTCCATACTTTTTCGGATTTATTGTACTTTACAATTTATGCCATGTTTAGAATTTTCTTATAGTGACCCGTTGTGGTGCACTCATGATTTATACATTTTCTTTGCTTTATATGATAGTGACTCATTATGGTGCACTCTTGAACATGTCTTTCTTTGCTTTATATGATAGTGACCTGTTGTGGTGCACTCTTGAACATGTCTTTCTTTTCTTTATATGATAGTGACACGTCGTGGTGCACTCTAGAACACGTCCCTTCTTTGCTTACATGATAGTGGCCCGTCGAGGCGCAATCTTGACAAGTACTCTTTACATGACAAGTAAACCTAACATGACATGCTTAATCAAGATGTTATTGCGACGCCTATTCTTCTTGCTAATACAACTCTTTTGGACATCGTGGTTGAATGTATTGTGTATGCGTGCACAAACTACATGTCTCGTCTTGCATCATGTCTTGGACATGGATTCCTGATTACCACGATCAGGGATTCATACTGAATCTGACTCGGTTAATGACTAGATTGATCAAGTAGTTCATATAGAAAAAAATTTCAGTCACAAGCGATCCCGTTATCTGGGCTCTCTAATTGGACTTGTAGCCTGTCGTCGAGTAGGACGCATTTCCAGCACACTGTCATGTGTTGTACCCCTAAGTCATCATGGGATACATTTGTCTCCTGGGCGATGTATCCACCTAATACAACTCTCAACCTGCGGAAGGATAATTGGATAGCTGCAGGGCTTGTGACTGTGGGAATATCTCGTTGCATCTTATTAGTAACTAGGCTTGTGATAACCCTAGTTAGCTAATGTATCAAGCCGTACTCATTGCTTGGCCGTGTTTGATGGATGGAGTCAGTCCAGTCTAGTTTTGTCTAGGCAGTGTCCGTATGTTTATTTCAGTACATTATTGTTCATGCCTTACTTTTGTCAATGAATGATCGGGGGCTAAGTTCTGTTCCGGAGAAGGGTTACAACTCCGGTCCTTGTTTGGTTTAAGGGTTGTAACTTGACTTCCGGAATAGCTTTTAAGTCATCTTATCATTTGTTGTCCTATTCAGTACTCACAAGTTATACAAGATCCTTATGCGATAAACGATTAGAAACTAAGTTCTGTTCAGGAGAAGGGTTATAACCCCGATCCTTGTTTGGTTTAAGGGTTGTAACTTGAAAAATACATAAAAATAATTTTTGCCCAAAATTTCAGTAGGGGCTTAACGCCCCACTTCTTTTATTGTGTATTTGCCCTTGAGTTTAGTAGCTATGGTCCCTAAAGAAACCAACAATTAATTGGAGGTTAGTGCACATGGAATGGTAGAGGTCGTAAAC
The DNA here is from genome assembly GCA_029216955.1 of Iris pallida. Taxonomy (NCBI): domain Eukaryota; kingdom Viridiplantae; phylum Streptophyta; class Magnoliopsida; order Asparagales; family Iridaceae; genus Iris; species Iris pallida. The sequence continues at coordinate 21,856,911 of JANAVB010005599.1, forward strand.
TATGGCTTACAACATGAAATGTTACAAGAAAAGACGATTACATAACTTTGATGAAAACTTTTCACTGATAGCAATCCTTAATCTATATAAATTATAAATTAGATAGCTTCTAATTGTTATTATAAGATGCGAAAAATGAATGGCAAGAATTTTTTACTAAATTTTGCAGAATTGAAATTTTTAAAGGGTTAAGATGTTTTGCCAAGGATGTAACACTTAATTTTATCTTAATCTCATTTTCTTTCAACGGTATATAAGTGCTAGCAAAACTATCTCTCTCTCTCTCTCTCTCTCAGTCGCACTTGACTTATGATGTCAATACGGAAGGGAGAAAACCAAATTAAGGACTGAGAGAGGGGAAGGCTTATATGAAGTGACTTATGTTGCATGGCTTGTCACTTCATAAGGATGATTTATTGGGTTTGGGTAAATTGAAGGAGTGGATATATTTAGAGCGACGGGATAGAGGGTTGCAACGGGATATAATAGAGAATTTTCTAGCCTTTTGGGTTAGGGTTATGGTGTAATAATATAAAATAATAATGATAAACTAAAAAGGGATAACGATATATATTATGGGTTTGTTTTCATGAGGTTAGGTTATCAACACTTTGAATCGGATCAAAAATATAAAATCGAGAATAAGATTATGTGTACTCCACAAAGTAGTTAAACTTTAATCTATTATCAAATTATATATTTAGGATATAACATTATAATTTTATTACATCCATTAATCATCATCTCATTATTCCAATATGCTGCTATCATGACTCGAGTGTTATCCAAGAAGATGCGATGTACTTAGTTATTTCATGATATTTGGGGTCAAATTTGTGACTTGATTTTCGAGAACATGATTTCATAATATTTGGGATCAGTAACTTGATTTTCGAGAACAATGTTCGTAACAGTCTCATCGCGTATCTTTATTTTGTAGAAAGAAAAAAAAAACTTCAAATCACGATTATTGTCTTTTATCAAAAATTGTTATAATTAATTGTTATAAAAAAAGTGTGATAATTGCCTACAAGCAATTAAAAAAAGCCTTCGCAAATGTGTTTCATATAGCCACTTAGGTAGCTTCTTCTTTTCGGTACCATCATGACTCCTAACTTTAGAACACATGAATCTAAAATCAAATTTAGTTTTATGTTCTAAAAGTAGTTTTAAAATTTGTGCATATCTTTTTATTTTCTACTATTTGGCACAAGTTGTAGGAAAGTGCTTTTTCTCCTCTGCCTGGCCACAACATTGAAGTCGCCACCGCACAACCGAGGGAGATGAAGCCCATTTTTCATTTGAATAACCCTATCACATAATTCTTTTCTGCCACTTCTGTCATTGTTCCCGTGAACAACAGAAATGAGAGACTCGTCAATTGTGTCAATTTCGGATTTGGAGAAGTCATATCTCGACAAGATGCAGATATTTCCACATTCATTCGAAGATGCATACTGAAACCCCAACTTTACTTGGAGAGAGAAGTTTTGGCAAATGTTAAAGGCCATCCCTTTTTATTAAGGGCCACCAACTTAAAAATTTAAAAAAAATTACAAGTTTGTCATTTTCAAAACACTAAGGACCACCAATTTGATGGTTACAGTGACTGCGGACCAAACCTGCAGTCCTAAGTACATTGAGGACTGCAGGCCTAGCCTGCAGTCCCCAATGTTCAGAAGCTCGGGTAGGAAACCATCGAGCTTATTTGCCAAAAAAAAAAAAAAACAATGGCGTCGGTTATTGCCATTTCCGGCAACGCCCTCTCCTCCCGTTCGCTTCTTCTCCGAGAATCCACAGGTGCAATTTTTTCATCCGACCCCCCTCTCTTTTGCATTATTTGCAGCACGTCCCGTTTCTTGAATATTGTTCATATTAATTTTGCTTAGGGGTGCGAACTGGGCCGATTCTGCAAGCATAGGTCGGGAGAGGGAGGAGGAGGTGGGCAGTGCAGGCGGTCGAGGCCACCAGGTTGGTTCCGGCAGTGGCGGCGGCCGAGCCGCCGATGGTGGAGGTCGCGAAAGTGGGTTCGTGAAGCTGGAGGCGGATCTGGAGGCGGCTTCGCCGCTGGAGATCATGGACCGGGCGCTGGAGACCGGGAACTGCAAGGGCCTGCTGGTATCGGAGGGCGTCCTCCCTCCGCTGATCAGGCTGACGAAGTCAGACAGCCTGGTGGGGAGGGAGAAGTCAGGGGGGTTGGGTTTTGGGTTTTTTTTGTTTTCTTTTTGTTTTGCCTTTTCTTTTTTTTCCTTTGGTAGCCCTTAGTAAAATGGTTCATTTTAGGTTGACCTTAGTAAAAATAAGAGTGCAGAATGGTTGCCTTTAGTAGGTTGGTGGCTCTTAGTAAAAAGGGGGTGGCCTTTAACATTTGTCGAAGTTTTTCTTTCCTCACTTTAGGTTCGATAACTGTCAAGAAGGAAAATTGTTCACCTTACAAAGAGCTTTTAATATTAGTAGTCGCCTTGCCTCTTATCCTCCTAATCTATACTGTTATATAATGAGGAAAGTAGGCTTCACTCTACAAGTTTTTGTTCCAAAAATGTCCTCATATATATTTACTAATCACAATGTTAATCTATACTACTATATGAGGAAAGTATGTTTTACGGTGGAAGTTTTTATTCCAAAAATATCCTCATATATATTTACTATAATTAAAATGTTCATTACATTTAATATGGATAGTTATGTAATTATGTATAGAAAAGGAAAAATTAAGGAGATTGCTTGCTCTTCCCAAGTATTATAAAATACGTGCAAGGTACGTGCATATATCAATACTACTATATAATGAGAAAAGTATACTTCACCGTGAAAGTTTTAATTCCAAAAATGTCTCATATATATTTACTAATTAAAATGTTCATTACATTTATCTAAACTACTATATAATGAGGAAAGAAGTTTCACCGTGGAAGTTTTTACTTCAAAAATGGTATCATCTATATTTAGTAATTAAAGTGTTCATTACATTTAATATGGATAGTTTTTTTTTGACAATCAAGATCATCATCTTGGCATAATTCCCTGAGGAGCCATTATATTTTAAGAGCATCTCCAACCCTATTGTCTTGTTTTGTGTTGTGATTCCTATGTGACATGAGGCACAAGACAATATCTTTTCTATGTGGCAAGATGATATTCACACAAGACAGTGAGATAAAAAAGTGTTCTCCAATGCAAAAGTTTGAGAAGACAATAAAATTATTTTTTTTCCAACTTTTAAGACAACTTTTCCACTTCTTCATTTTTTTATAAATATTCCTATTCATAATTGATGATGTGAAGACAAAGTCATTGTGAAGTGCATCGTCTAGATCTAGACAACCAACTTTATATTGTCCTTGTCATGTCATTATCATATCAATTTCATGATTAATTCTACATTTATATTGGAGAAAAAATTTTGAAATAAAAATTTGTCATTCCCATGTGGCACCTATTTTTTCTAAACTGTTGGAGATGCTCTAAAGAGTTGTTTTGCTCTTGTCTGCACAATGCACATGGAGAGAGTGTGCTTCCTGGCATGCAACAATAGCAACAAACTGCAATAAAGGGTGTGGGGGCTCACGAGGAGCTGTCATGGACACAAGATGCCACAAGCAAAGACTGCAAGCAGCTCCTAGGAGAAAAAATGAACGGTTCTGGCACACTTCTCTCCATTCAATTCCCAGCTCCTACCAACTCTTGGGAGAGACCAACACCTACATTATTGATCTACTTTGCATTCAAATCCCACAAGGGAAGGGGGACGATGAAGTAAACAGCTAAAGCTATAGAAACAAATAGGAATATTTAGTCCTCAACCCTCCCTCACTCCCTATGGCTCTAGCTAGCCTCTTGAACCAACTTGGTACAAAAGCCATCCAGATTCAAAACCTTGTAAATCTATATAGCTTTGAAGCCGTCCTCAACTTGATGAGGCTGTCACACACGAGAAGCCTGAGGAGTCTGCCAAAAAAATTGAAAATAAATTTAAATTTCAAATCCATTGTTCTTTTAGCCCTTTGTACTGTTTCTTGCTCCACCAACCCAACAAGTTGGTCTCTTTTGGTATTTGTTGTACATGTTGTATAAACGGTAATATTATTGTATCTTAGAGCATCAATAGCAAGGTCCATCCTAATTTATAGATCCTAGATTCAGAATGTAGGAGCTAATTTTGTAAAATAGCTCAATTGGAGTTCTATGATGGTCCCAACCAACCCACAGTAGCTATAGTTTGGACTTCATAATTTCTACATTCAGAATGTAGGAACTCATTTTTTGGAATAGTAATACTCAATTCAGAGTCTCAATTATTATAAACAGAAAATTTGCTGCAGCAGCGATATAAAAAATATAGAAAATTTGCTCAAACGAAAGATGTTTCAAAAATTTTGGAGGAGAGAGCTTCCCCCAGGCTGTTTGGCAAAAATTGGACATGCTCAATTTTAGGTCCAATTTCTGCCAGACGGTCTGGCTAAAATTGAGCACAGTTCGGTTTTGTTGGTTTGTTGTTGGTTTTGGGTTTTTTTGTTGGTTTTATTTGGTTTTGTTTGTTTGTTTTGTTGGTTTATTTTCTGTTAGTTTGATTGGTTTTATTTAGAAAAGTTGTCTTGATATTGTGTTACAAACAATCCATATCTTGAATTTATAGAGGTGTCTAGATGATCGTTGGAATAAAACGTTAGAGAAAATCGGTCAAAATGAACGTTAGAAAATGAATGTATCCCTATAGCATCTCTACTTGATTTCCCTAGAGTCCATTCAGACCATTTCAAATACCATTGCCTCAATCTCTTTCATGGCCCAAACTCAGATGTGTTGCTTATGTTATTGATGTGTAACTATTTTGATAGCTATATCTTGTAAATAGCTATGTATACTAGATAGCCATTATCTTTCACCAGCTTTATATTCGGTCATTCATGTAAAAGGCTGTAATAACTACTGGATAGTAATATGTGATGGCTAGTATAGTATATTCGTGATGTTGTAATGTGTATTATATCGTTTTGTGGATGACTAAATTAGACGGCTGACTACCGCTGTCAACGACAGTGTAGGCCGGACATGACTCGACTCGTACCCGATTATTCGGAAGCAGGTCGTGACATGTTTTTGTAGAAACTAGTCGTTAGCCTCAACTAAAAAATAAACAAACCCAACAATAAATCAACAAAACCAACTCACCTTCACCCCCATACATAAACCTATAACAAAATAAACCCAAACTTACAAGACCCACCACAATGTCCAATTTTTGCTAGTGGCACTGACGAAAATCCGTGTATGTTCATATTCATGCAAATTATTCCACTTTTTTCATTCATGCTAATATTTTCAAATATAATATCGCTATAGCAAATTTTATGTTAGGTAATTCTAACAAACAAACAAAATCTAACAAACTAAAACTTTCAAATCAACCTATAACCAAACTACTAAAAAAATCAAAACTAACAAAGTAAACCAAACTAACAAAAAATAAAAAACAAACCAAACTAAAACAATAAACAAAACAAACAAAACAAACAAAAAAAAAAAAAAAAAATCCAAAACCAGAGTAAAACAAAACCAAACCAACAAAACCAAACCATTCCCAATTTCTGCAAGATCGTTTGGCAAAAATTGGACATGACAGTCTGACGGAACCTCTCTCCAAAATTTGTGAAATATATTTCGTTTTAGCCAATTTTATATAATTTTCTATCGCTACGGCAAAAAATATAAAACTCAAGATTGGAGTAATACTCAATTCAGAATTTTTTTTTTTTGAGGGTGTCCACTTCTTAATGGTGCTTGGAGGCATGTCTCCAAGGGGGCTCGAACCCGCGCCACTGCGCCGAGATGCTCCACCGTTCCCAACGGGCTACGGCCACGGGGACGTCAATTCAGAGTCTCAATAGGAGTTCTATTTTAAATTATTATTATTTACCACATTAGTTTTTTACCACATTCTTTTTCTCATATAGATTCAACCCATTTTAAATTTACTTATTTTTGTTATAAATTTGTACCTCAATATTGAAATTTCGAGCACCATCTACCAATAATGATGCTCTTACACATGCATTTTGCATGTTATACAAATCCAACTATCAGCTCACAAACTACAGAATTTAGATATTAGACTGTACTAAAATTTCATCGATACTGTGCAGTTTCAGAGACTTTTAACACAAACAAAACAAGCCCACAACAAAGATAGCACCAACTAACTACACACAATAATAATAAGCTGCTTTAATGCCCCTAGCCAACGCCCACCCATATTAGCATTTCTTGTTCTCCCTCCTCAAAATCAAGAAATATGCGCAATCAATCAAACAATTACTATTTGATGGATGGATGCTACCAGTAACAACAACACTGTAGCATTACTCAATGTGTTCGTTCACATAGCAATATCGCTAAACAAATATGTCAATTGATAAATAATTAAAAAAAAACAATAATAAGTAAGAACCCAACCGAACCGAATTGGAAGAGAACTTGAACTAGAGGTGGCAGCCGAGGCAGTTGCAGGTCTGGGGGGTGAAGGCGCAGTAGCCGAAGGGCCTGTTGGGTATGTGGCAGTTGATGGCGTAGCAGCACGGGGAGGCCACGCAGAGGCCCCTCGGCCCCCCGCAGCAGGTGCAGAGCGCGCATATCCTGAAGCTGTTGAGCCTGCGCCGCGGCGGCGACGACGACACCAGAACCGACTGCAGCTCAGACGACAACGAAGCAGCAGCCGGGCGCATCTCTGCCAGGTCAGCTGCCACCGCCTGCGCAATTTGCCACAAAAAATGTTGTTAGAAGAGAGAGAGAGAGGGGGAAAAAATTTCAAGCTAAATGTTTGGACACAAACAAGAATGAGAATTGAGGATGACCCACATAAGTGAAAAGGAGGAACAAGAAGAGGAGGTGGTGGAGTTTGGTCCTTAGAGGCATTGACATTTTCTTTTTTTCTTGCATCTTTGGGTTTTATTAGAGGTGGTGGGGAGGAATGGAGTCTTTTTAAAAGGGCTTTTGGGGGGTCGGGAGTTTTGAAAGGGGGGAAATGGAGTCTAGAGCCTAGCACTGCGGCTGTGGCTGTGGCTGTGGAGTGGAGCACTGATTTATTTCTTCCGTCTGCTCATTGGTTGGACGAGGGTCAGTCACACCATCTTCACTACAGTTGGGATGAGAGAGACGATGGCCTTAAATGACTACTGACTTTGCTTTTTCATGAGAGGCAGTTTTTCTGTGGACCCCTGCACAGTACACACTTTGGTCAAGGGAAGGGAAGGGAAGGGAAATGATTTCCAAAGAGAAGTAAAATAGGGGAGAATGGTACCCCAACCACACATGCATTTACTTTTCCACTCTCTTTTTTTTTTTTTTTTTTTCCAACGCGTGCAGGTTCAGTATTATGGGGAAGATTTATGAAATGTCCAAAAACTAAAATTTTTTTATGTAAAACCCACCGCTAAAAAAACTTTCATCGCGTGCCCAGAATTAGAGAAACTTATCCAAAGCGGGTTCCAAATGACCCTTTTGCCCTTCCTTTTAATTTATTGGAAACACCCACAAAACTGCTCTTAAAAAAACGTTTCAATACTCCATCTTCTTCCATACGCTGCTCACTTTCGAATCTAGGTTTTCTCCTCAAAAATCTTCAAAAACTCGTCGAAAAATTTCGGAAAGACCGGGACGAACGACAAAAGTGCTAAAACGGAGGTCCAAACATCATTTTTTTGCGAATCTAAAATTTCGGAAGGCCGTCTAACGGTGAATCTATTACTTTCAGTCTCCTCGACGATACGCTCATTTTGCGACAAACGGGACCTCGTTTCGACCTCCCAGTCAAAAGTTATGGCCCTCCAAAGTTTCAGCTAACCATAAAATGCAGGAGAATGGCATTCTCCGTCTTAATTTACACGGAGAATGACCATTCTCCGTCTTAATTAAGACGGAGAATGACATTCTCCGTCTTAATTTACACGGAGAATGGTCATTCCAGTGTTAAAACGCAGGAGAATGACCATTCTCCGTGTTAGAAACACGGAGAATGACCATTCTCCGTGTTAGAAACACGGAGAATGCCATTCTCCGTGTTAAATGAAACGGAGAATGTCATTCTCCGTGTTAAATAAAACGGAGAATGGCATTCTCCGTCCTAATTAAGACGGAGAATGGCCATTCTCCGTGCTAAATTAAACGGAGAATGACCATTCTCCGTCTTAATTAGGACGGAGAATGCCATTCTCCGTGTAATTTATCACGAAGAATGGTCATTCTAGTGTTAAAACGCAGGAGAATGACCATTCTCCGTGTTAGAAACACGGAGAATGCCATTCTCCGTGTTAATTAGGACGGAGAATTCCATTCTCCGTCTTAAATAAAACGGAGAATGCCATTCTCCGTCCTAATTAAGACGGAGAATGACATTCTCGGTCCTAATTAAGACGGAAACGGAGAATGTCATTCTCCGTGTTAATTAGGACGGAGAATGGCATTCTCCGTCTTAAATAAAACGGAGAATGACATTCTCCGTCCTAAATAAGACGGAGAATGCCATTCTCCGTCCTAATTAAGACGGAGAATGGTCATTTCCAGTGTTAAAACGTGTAATTTAGTTTTTTCAGGAATAAAGAGCGATGATCTGAGTTCGACTGAAGATCTGAATTCAAATGTCTCCACGATGAAGATGATGATGATGGTGATGATGATGACGAGCGATGATCTGAGTTCGACTGAAGAAAAACACACCGAACTACGAACGATCTTTGCGATCTCTGCTGAATATGAGAGCAATGGAATTCAGATTTCCCGTGAAGAAGAAGAAGACGAAAATCGCAATCCAGATCTAAGTTTTTTGAATTCAAATACATATAGATGACCAATTCGCGCGGAGGGGTAGTTTCGGTATTATAAAAATAGCAGTTTCTAGCGGGTGGCATCTAAAAGGGAATCTTAGAATATTTAACGTGAAAATACTTAATTCTGGGTATTTCATAAAACTTATCCAGCGGGTGGGCATTTCATAAAAGCCCACCCCGAAATTGGGTTTCTCAGCAATTTCCAGTATTTTTTCACACTAAAAATTTACTTTACCTTCTAGTTTTTTTGCACTTTCCAAACCCGGAAAAGAAAAATATATAGGAATATTAATTTTCTAAAGAAAAGAAAATGACAAGGAATTGATTTTCTTTCGCCGTGAACCAGACGAGGCCAAAGGCAAATCTGGGTTATGTTTGGGTAGACCACTGGGGAGCTAAGCTAGGCTGGTATCTCTTTCACAAGGGTGCAAGTGTTGTTTTAGTCCAATACTTCCTGGATCAGGCACTATGGTGGGCTGGGCTGGAAAGGTGGGCTTCTAACAATGTATCGACATAACCCTTGATTCTAGGGGTGAGCATTATATGGGTTTGGACCGAGAACCAATCGAGCCTTGGCTTGGAAAAAATTCTGATTGATTTCAGTTTTAAAAAAATACTAAAATTTTCTATTCAGATTTTGGTTTGGAAAAGAGAGATCGTGGGCTACTTCGAAGAGAGACAATTTTCGGGTAATCTTTTTCGTTGTCTTTGTTCTTCGGTGGTCGTGAATATTGTTGGTGTTTTTGTCTTTGGACTAGAAAAGATAGTCCCACATCGACTACACCAAATGGTGAGTATCTCAATATAATGCATTGCTTGTGTTGAGGTGTGCACATGAGGTGTAGTGGGGCACAAGTTTGTGCCATGTGGAAGTATTTTCCTAGAAGGAAAAAGGATTAAATCCAACAAGGATGCAAGTTAATTTTTGTTGTGCGGACTCGGACTCGGACACGGACTCCAGGATGTCTCGTGCATGCACGGGAGTGTTCGGGGGGTAGGCGTGGACTGGCACACTTCTACGCTGATTGTGGGGTGATCTAAAATATCAAACTCTATTTTTGAGTATTGGTATTTTAGTCCCACATCGGATAGGAGAAGAGGTGAAGTCTCAACTCCACTCTATAAATAGAGCCCCTTGGCCTCCTTTGAAAGATGCACCAAGAAGAGAGTAAAGGGAGTCCGTAAAGTCCAGGAAGCCCGTTCAAGTCTCAAATATTGACTTACGAGCGTTCCAGAAGTTCTTCGTGAACTTGCTGGTTCCTGAAAGCTGTTCGTGCTCGTGTGTGGCGAATAAAGCTTTGAGCAACGGTGGTTCATTCACCCCAGCATCTCATTCTCGCCTGTCATCGCTGTTGTTGCCTTTTACAGTAACTTCTTTTTAGAAGCTCTACTGTCGATAGTCGCTTGCACAAAAGTCTCTTTAGATTTTTTGTGTATTACGTAGAATCTTTTTAGATTCTCGTAATTCAGAATCCTCCAGGATCTCTGTTGCACATCTTCTTTAAGGTGTTGCATTTGAAACGTTGTCTTTACAATTGTTTCTGTTTCAGAATTTTCCATCGAAAATTGTGCCTCTGCACTAACAATCTCAAAGCTTTATTGAGAAGATGGATAATTCTCGTGCTTCGCTCATCGATACCGGCTTTAACAAGTTGGAGAAATTCGATGGCGAACACTTCCAGATATGGAGACGAAAGGTCACTTTAAATCTTCAACTCGTGAATGTTGATCACGTGCTGTCAGAAGCAGAACCGATCGTTCCAACCACTGGATCTGCTGCGGCTGTGGCCGCTGCTACGACCAAGCAAGCGAAGTGGAAGAGAGAAAACAGTATATGCAAACTATTGATACTCAATTCCATGGAAGACTCTCTGGCAGAGTCCTACTCCAAGAAGACATCTGTCAAAGAGATATGAGACTCCTTGGGAAAGCTCTATGAAGATGACGATAACCGGTCCAAGATCTTCATGGTAGAAAAATATCACAAGTGGACCTTCGAAGACGAGAAGGCGATGCTGCCCCAAGTGAAGGAGTTTCTGAAGTTGCGTCAGAAACTAGAAGACGAGAACATGCCCCTCGTCGACAAGTTTGTCGTTGGAGGGATCGTCGCGAAACTTCCTACAGAATGGAGCAACTTCTATGCAAGGATGCATCGAAAGAAGATAGAAATTAGCTTGGAAGATTTCTTGCAAGAGATCCATGTTGAGGACGAGATGCGCTCTCAACAGAAGATGGATACTCTGTCCAAGCAACTGGCGAAGGCTAATCTGGTCCAAACCAGAGAGTACCAGGGGAAGCAGGCTGCTTCTCATCGCAAAAAGAAGGACTTCACGAATCTGAAAGTGAAGGGTCCTGCTTTCAAGCAGCAGAAGTCCAAGTCCCATGTGACTTGCTTCAATTATGGCAAGAAGGGCCACTACAAATCCGAATGCAAGTCCAAGCCCAAAGAACAAGGTGAGCCTAGTAAGGTTTCTATGATTAATAATCTAGTTGCCATGATATCACAGGTTGCAACTGTGGGAGCTGACTTGGACTGGTGGATAGACACTGGTGCGACCTGCTATGTCTGTTCAGACAAAGACTGGTTCGTCTCTTATGAGCCAACTTCCGAGAAGGTCATAATGGCAAACAAGGCACAAGCTGAAGTACTGGGGATCGGGACGGTAGAGCTGAAACTCACATCGGAGAACACTCTGACGCTTCAAGGTGTGAAGCATGTTCCAGTAATTGCTAAGAACCTGATCTCTGGAAGTCTGCTCTACAACGCAGGCTTGAGGATGGACATCAATGCTGGCCAGTTGGTGATGTCCAAGAAGGGTACATTCTTCGGGAAAACTTTCCAAACTGAAGGAATGTACAAGATTCAGCTTGTTGTAACCCAGCATGATAATATAAATACAATCACTTTTTCTGATTATTCTCTTGAGTTGTGGCATAATAGGCTAGGACATGTTCATTGTAAAAGAATTTACAGAATGTCTAGTCTAGGACTTATCTCCAAGTGTGGGGGTAAGGTAGAGAAATGCGAAGTATGTGCTCAGACGAAGATCACAAGGAAACCCTTTCACAGGGTCCATCGAAGCACAGATCTTCTGGAGTTGGTTCACTCAGATATCTGTGACTTCAAACAATTCTCTACAAAGGCCGGGATGAAGTATTTCATTACTTTCATCGATGACTTCTCAAAGTATGCTTTCGTCTACTTGCTCAAGTCTAAAGACGAAGCATTCGAGAAGTTCAAGGAGTTCAGGGCCGAGGCTGAGCGGCAAACTGGACAACAACTCAAGAGGTTAAGGAGTGATCGAGACGGGGAGTATCGGTCTCATGAATTCTTATTATTCTGCAAAGAACATGGAATCATCAATGAGACAATGGCTCCGTACTCTCCTCAATCCAACGGAGTAGCAGAAAGGAAGAACAGAACGTTGACAGAGATGATGAACTCCATGCTGTTGACTGCGAGTCTTCCAAAGTGCTACTGGGGAGAAGCTGCACTAACTGCAACGTTCATTCTGAACAGAGTGCCATATGCAACTTCCGACATAACTCCTTATGAACTCTGGTTCAAAGTCAGACCTAACTTGAATGTCATTCGAGTGTGGGGGTGTCTGGCTTATGTGAAGCTCCCGAATCTGAAGATTCAGAAGCTGGGGACGAGGACTACGAAGGCAATCTTCTTGGGGTATGCCGAGAAGAGTGATGCTCGGAGATTCCTTGATATCGAGTCAAACCATATCATCGAATCTCGCGATGCTGAATACTTTGAAGACAAGTTTGTAAAACACAATAATATTGTTCTCGCGGATCTTCCGGAGAATGATGAGGGTACAAAGCAGACAGAAGTCTTTGATGAACAGTAGTCCAAGATGAAGCTGTCGTCAAGGAGACACCAGCTGAACCAGAACTCGCTGAGCCGTCAACTAAGCGAACGAGGAGGCCGAAAGACTTCGGAGGTGACTTCGTCACCTATCATGTGGAAGCAGATCCGCTTACCTATGATGAGGCGATGAAGACCAGAGATGCTGTATTCTGGAAGGAGGCGATAGACAACGAGATTGACTCAATCACCTCCAACAACACATGGGTATTGGTTGACCTGCCAGAAGGAGCAAGATCCATCGGATGCAAATGGATCTTCAAGAAGAAGATGAAAGCAGATGGAACCATTGACAAGTTCAAGGCCAGGCTAGTGGCCAAGGGGTTTGCTCAGAAGCAGGGGATCGACTACTTTGACACTTATGCTCCAGTAGCTCGGATGCCAACCATCAGATTGTTAATTGCTCTAGCAGCAATACACAAGCTGGTGATACATCAGATGGATGTGAAAACGGCATTCCTTAATGGCGAGCTGACCGAAGAGATCTACATACAACAACCAGAAGGTTTTGTCGTCAGAGGTCTGGAAGACAAAGTCTGCAAGTTGATGAAGTCTCTGTATGGTTTGAAACAAGCTCCCAAAATGTGGCACGAGAAGTTTGACAAGGTGATAAGGTCAAATGGCTACAGGGTCAGTGAAACAGACAAATGTGTCTATACGAAGTTTGCTGACGGAAGAGGAGTAATCGTATGTCTTTACATGGACGACATGCTAATCCTAGGTACGGATTTAAGCTGCGTCACAGAGACAAAGAAATTCCTCTCGACCAAGTTCAGTATGAAGGACTTGGGGGATGCCGACGTAATCTTGGGGCTCAAGATCATCCGGACAGGCACTGGAATAGCGCTGTCACAATCTCATTATATTGAGAAGATGCTCACTCGCTACGGGTATCAAGATCTTCCTATTATTGATACACCGTACCGGAGTGATCAGAAGCTGGAGCCAAATTCGAGGGAAAGCGTCAGGCAGTTGGAGTACGCTAGCGTCATCGGAAGCTTGATGTACGCTACTACTGCCACAAGGCCTGACATAGCTTTTGCCGTGGGAATGCTGAGTCGGTTCACTAGCAATCCAGGCGTTGAGCACTGGAAAGCTGTGAAGCGTGTTATGAGATATCTCAAGAAAACTCAGACATATGCACTTTTCTACAGCGGAGATCCGTCAGTAGTGGAAGGCTTCAGTGATGCTAGCTGGTGTTCAGATATGGAGAGCGAGTATTCCACAGGTGGATTCGTATTCGCCATGGACGGAGCTGCTATATCGTGAAAGTCGAAGAAGCAGACTATGTTATCTCGCTCCTCCATGGAATCTGAATTCTTTATATTGGATGCTGCTGCAGATGAAGCAGAGTGGCTTCGGGAGCTCATGTATGATCTTCCGATGGTTGGGGCTCAGATACCGGCAATACCGATATACTGTGACAACCAGGCGGCAGCAGCAGTGGCATCAAATGACCTCTTCAACGGAAAGAAGAGGACTGTGCGGTTGAAGCACAGGGCAGTACACGATCTTATCAAAAGAGGTGTAATTGCAGTGATTGATGTTCGGAGTCAGGAGAACCTGGCAGATCCGTTCACGAAAGGCCTCAAGCGCCAGTTGGTCGATGACACAGCTTGTAAAATGGGCTTGAAGGCATTCTGATAGTGTGTCTTTGTAATCCTACCATAAAGTTTTATGCTATTAGTTTAAAGAGAAATCTACTAGGCATCTAACTTTTGGTTCAAAGGAGGATCACTGACTGGGAAACTATCAGGTAGCAGTGGGTACTTGTTCTCTGGAACATGGAAGGGATACGGACCCATAACCACTGTTGTCTACTATGTATTTTTTCTGCGGAAAAAAAAACTGATCCTGTGGAAGGTTGGCTTAAACGCCTTAATGAGTTCTCAGGCAGAGTGAATGCCTGGTGTGCTTTACAGGAAGCATGGTAGAGCCGCACTACAAGGAGTGAAACTCCATGCTACAGTGGGGTGACTCCACCATGAGGTTCCCAGGTAGGGGTAATGCCTCGGCTTTGCAAGCCAAGTCACAGCGGCGTAGCACCGCAAATAGGCAGGTAGCATAATGCTGTATGACGTAATTAAAGAGTTGTAGACAGCACTACAAAGGGGAGGATGGCCCCATGTTACAGTGGCACGACACCACGATGAGGTACCCAGGTAGGGTTAAAGCCTCGGCATTGCAAGCCATGTCGTTGCGACGTAACACCGCAAGGAAGCCTTAGGCTTCATGCTGGGTAGTTTGGCACTACAAAGAGGCTTGTGACCTCATGCTACAGTAGTATGACACTACGATGAGGTTCCCAGGTAGGGTTAATGCCTCGGCTTCAGGCCATGTCATAGCGGCGTAGCACCGCAAGGAAGCGCAAGGCTTCATGCCATATCTCTTTAATAAAGAACTCACCTATAGTGTATGGAAAGAGATGTCAGGCCGTCTCTTGAGGGTAAACTTGTAGACGCCCAAAATTATACACTGAAACCAGGCTGGCACAGGGCCTTCAATGTGCAGCCAGAAGCACAGTTGATGTCATTATGTGAGTAGGAAGAATTGCAGTTATGGTGTAGAATTCAAGGCTTAGTCCATTCTTGTATCATGCTGTTATTTAACCTATGCGGGAAGATTCAAGTCGTAGCGACATCTCTCCTAATGCATGATGGGCAGTCACTGTGGGGAACGCTCAACCCATATATTGAGATATGTGGGGGATTGTTGGTGTTTTTGCCTTTGGACTAGAAAAGATAGTCCCACATCGGCTACACCAAATGGTGAGTATCTCAATATAATGCATTGCTTGTGTTGAGGTGTGCACATGAGGTGTAGTGAAGCACAAGTTTGTGCCATGTGGAAGTATTTTCCTAAAAGGAAAAAAGATTAAATCCAACAAGGATGCAAGTTATTTTTTGTTGTGCGGACTCGGACTCGGACACGGACTCCAGGATGTCTCGTGCATGCACGGGAGTGTTCGGGGGGTAGGCGTGGACTGGCACACTTCTATGCTGATTGTGGGATGATCTAAAATATCAAACTCTATTTTTGAGTATTGGTATCATCAGATAGGAGAAGAGGTGAAGTCTCAACTCCACTCTATAAATAGAGCCCCTTGGCCTCCTTTGAAAGATGCACCAAGAAGAGAGTAAAGGGAGTCCGTAAAGTCCAGGAAGCCCGTTCAAGTCTCAAATATTGACTTACGAGCGTTCCAGAAGTTATTCGTGAACTTGCTGGTTCCTGGAAGCTGTTCGTGCTCGTGTGTGGCGAATAAAGCTTTGAGCAACGGTGGTTCATTCACCCCAGCATCTCATTCTCGCCTGTCATCGCTGCTGTTGCCTTTTACAGTAACTTCTTTTTAGAAGCTCTACTGCCGATAGTCGCTTGCACAAAAGTCTCTTTAGATTTTTTGTGTATTACGTAGAATCTTTTTAGATCCTCGTAATTCAGAATCCTCCAGGATCTCTGTTGCACATCTTCTTTAAGGTGTTGCATTTGAAACGTTGTCTTTACAATTGTTTCTGTTTCAGAATTTTCCATCGAAAATTGTGCCTCTGCACTAACAAATATTCCAAATAGTTGTGGTGGTCCAGTTGGACTGGTAAAGTTTGTAGAGGGTGTAACATTTTATTTAATTAGTGAAAGATTTTCCAGGATGTATCGAGATAACCCTTGATTCTAGGGGTGAGCATTATATGGGTTTGGACCGAGAACCAACCGAGCCTCGACTTGGAAAAAATTCTGATTGATTTCAGTTTTAAAAATACTAAAATTTTGTATTCAGTTTTCGGTTTGGAAAAGAGAGATCGTCGGCTACTTCGAAGAGAGACAGTTTTCGGATAATCTTTCTCGTCGCCTTTGTTCATCAGTGGTCGTGATTATTCCAAATAGTTGTGGTGGTCCAGTTGGACCGATAAAGTTTGCAGAGGGTGTAATATTTTATTTCATTAGTGATAGCTTTTTCGGGATGTATCGAGATAACCTTTGATTCTAGGGGTGAGCATATATGGGTTTGGACCGAGAACCAACCGAGCCTCGGCTTGGAAAAATTTCTGATCGATTTCAGTTTTAAAAATACTAAAATTTTGTATTCAGTTTTCGGTTTGGAAAAGAGAGATCGTCGGCTATTTCGAAGAGAGAGTTTTTGTGTAATCTTTCTCGTCGCCTTTGTTCTTCAGTGGTCGTGATTATTCCAAATAGTTGTGGTGGTCCAGTTGGACCGGTAAAGTTTGCAGATGGTGTAACATTTTATTTCATTAGTGAAAGCTTTTCCAGGATTAGACTTCGATCGTCCTATGATTTTTTTTCACACGAATTTTTCATGTAAAAAATTGTTGTGTTTGCGTTTGGCTTATTATGTGATTTTGGCAAGTTGATTTTCGTACAATTTACTTTGGTTCTCTCACAATCTATTTGTTTGGGGGAATGATTTTTATGCTTCGTTCCTAACACTGCTAACTCAATTGACTACAGAAACTCAAAATTAGAACTTGCAATATGAATGTGACAAGTGTACTTAACTAACATTGAAAGTGTACTTATTTCTCTTTAGTCTCTTCAAAAAAAAAATCAAGAGATGCCAGCGATTTTTCTTGAGTAGTTTTAAAAATTAAGAACTCATGAGTTCCTCTAGGATTTTTGTGGTATATAAACATGTCATGTCCTAAATAATGGGTGGTTCCATTCCCGGTCACCAAATATAAAATCAATTACTTAGTTAAACATGCAACAAGAGATGCAGTACTGGGTTTTTCAAAACAAAAAGAACGAGGGGAACCCATCAATTGAGCCTTGTTGCACAACAAATGAACTGTTTGTTTGTACTAAACTCCTACTTCACGAATGGACATCTGCAATTCCTTAAGCTTCTCAGTGGAAATTTAGGGCTCGTTTGGATCAAGTTTTTGGATTCCTAGGAATAGATTTTCAATTCATTTCCCATGGAAAAGGAATTCAATATTCCCATACCCATGTTTGATTAGGTTGGGAATAGGTAGTTCAAAATTTAAAAAAAATTTATTTTCATGTTTGGTTCACACATGGATAGGAATCTTAATTTATTTAGTTTTACTTTAATACCCTTTCACTAATTTCATGATGATTCACATGTTTGGGATGAGAGTTAAAAATTTAAAATAAAACGAGGGTATAACCGTCCAAACAAAATAGTCAAACATCATTCCTAGGAAAGCAAATCTATTCCCAAGGGTGGAGCTTGGGAATAGCTTTCCCACATCCATGGGAATAGCTTTCCCACCTAACCCCCTCCTATTCCCTCCTCATTCCCAATCCTAAACATACCAAACATGGGTAAGGAATTCAAATCTCATTCCCAAGCCTCAAAAATTTGAACCAAACGCCCCCTTAGAGATTTTGGTTTGTACAACATATCTATGACACACTTGAACTATGGCATTTCTCTGGCTCCATGATCTGCAGAATTTTCCAAAAGTACAGAAAAGAAACGAACCAATAATTTCATTAACTTTTGGGCTTCCTGTAGCTTCTTCATGTTGCAAAAATGAAAGGCCGGAGCATTTGATTAACACATGGCTTGCATCAGGACTCTCACCAGTCCAAATTTAAACAACTATGTGCGCTAATTGTTTGCATTCAGAATAGATCACTTCTATTTAGTAATCTGCTGCTACAAAGAAAAAAGCATAGTTTTACTTGGCGAATAACCAACCAACACCCTCAGCTCTACTTCCCTCTCTGACAAGCTCTTTCTTAAAGAGATGAGTATCTTGATACTCGATAGTTAATCAGCAAAACTTTTATTTCTTGATTCAACTGAAAATTTCTTACAAAGGAACAAAAGCACTTGACGATACTGATATGCCTGTGACCAACAAAAGAAAATATCCACAGATACAATTGTAATCATTTTTACAAATATCATATCATTTTTTTTTTGGAAGACTTGGGCACAAACCAACTAAAGCTCCTAGACTGCTAAATGGAAACCACATTTTGAAAGAAAAACTTAAGAGAATCCAGTCATACATAAATATAATCCTCATAAAGCTCATATGTATCTGTAAGGTACCAAAGAAAAATTATAAGATGAAAAAAATAGTGCATATGCAACATTTATATGTTTATCAACAGGTTATAAGATCCAGAGGAGTGGGACATATTGCATTAGTTTTATCATAATATCAAAATGAAAGTACAGTACCAATGAAACAAAAATCATTTGGAACTATAAAGCGAGAAAAAACTTATGTCTTCCTTTGTTAAATGGCAACAGAGACGAAGAAATGGGGTTATGGAAGCTTTCGACGATGGAATTTCAAGATATAGCAGATTTTTTTTTTTTTCCCTAAAGTTAAAGAAAAACCCCCTTTAACAGTATAGTAGAACCACAGGTTGATGAAGATTTCTTCTCCCTCTCGTACTAAATTGATTATAGGAATGAATTAATAATTCAAAACAACTTGCTGTTCCCTGAAGAAACAAATACTTACCAGAAAAAGTCAATGCAGCTTACTTCATCTTTACATATTCATATTCTATTTTCTACTACAGCTCTCAAATCCGCAGCATTCAGCTAAGTTTCTTTCCAACTCAAAGAAGATTCTTTATTTTATTTTTAGACTTAGCAAGAAAACTGAACTATCTCCTGTACGAGTGATTCTCACTTCTCAGACATACATCAAGCAAATCTAGTAACACTTTAACATCATGTGGTCTGTCGTCTACCATCAATATTAAGGACAACACTACTTCTATAATGCTTATACCAACTCCTTTTTAAGCATTGTTCTATGTTGTTCTCAACTCACTTCCCGAAGTTTGGAAGTAGCTTTTCTCAGTGCATCTTCTACATGTTATTGCTAACGGTTACTCCATCTACTTCTGGTAGTCAGGAACACAAGTTTAATTATCTCCATTAGGCCATGTTATTAAAAGGTTTCTAAATTGTTCATAATGCTTTGTAACTTTGATTTACAAAGTTGTCACTTAATCTGCTAACTTAAGGAGAACAAAAAGAGTTCTTAGTAACCAACTGCTTAAACACAGTAACGGCTGAAACGTAAAGACAGCTTCCATTATATTTAACTAAACTTGAGCAATCCCACTACGACAATAGTTTACAAACATGCACATTCCCAGTGTAGTTTCCAGCTCAACGTACTAACCATATTACCACCGATGTGGTTCTCCAAAATATATATTCAACTATAAAATTGAAATGCTTAACAATAGGCATAGAACAGACATGGCTGAAATAGCAAGAGCAATTGGTGAAAAATATATTACATCCCCATAAGCTTCAATTAGATACAATTTATTCAAAGTACAAAGGAAAACAGTAACGGTTTTTTATGCTTTCATGGTACCTGTTACAATGCTTCTTCGTGCACAATGTTGCAGTTGGCATGATTCGTGTGGCAATAGGAGATCTTTTATCAGTCTTACGACTGAGATTCATATAGCTGGATGCAGGGACCTGAGCTTTGATATATTTAAGGTTGCAACAGAGAATAAATGAGCCGAATTTACGGGCGACAGCACAAGTGCATCAATAGTTCGGACCAGTGAGGCACAAAAACAGACAAATATACTCACTGGATCAGTTGAATCACCTTCAAGCATCAGCAGGTCTTTTAGCAGCTCGTGATACTTGAAGGCGTGAGTAACCTTGCTACACTGATGCCTTCAACAACTAGACTCTGTAATTAAACCTGAGGCACTGACCATATGGAACCACACAATGCACTGGTTATCTACATTTACGAGACAACAAAAAGGGCTACCTGGGAATAACGAAGAAAATTCCCCACAACCCTACAGATATTAGACAAAGAAAAGTGGATGCAACATCGATATACCTAGAAGCACCTAAGTGACAGACTGGAATGGACAGCAAAGTGGAATATATAAGACACTGGAATAACATACAAGGGGGAGACAGAGACGAAGATGAGAGTTGCACGACGACCATTATTCTACATGCCAACGGCAAAGGTCCGGAAAGGAGACACATTAGAACAAGGAAACGGGACTAAGTAGAAAAGGAGATATTTTCTTTGATTTCCCTCAGCATGGAACAATGTGCAAAAATTACAAGATGAAGCATTTGAAATTTGAAAGGCTTTGAATTTGCTGTCAAGTGAGTGCCTCCTCAGATGAAAGATTCAAAACATCTTGAAAGATTGTACATCTCCAGCAGCGGGAACTCATTTTACATTATCTACCAAGGAACGTTAAGAAAAAGATTTAACTTGCCCAATGCTTGAAGTAGTAGTATGTGGTCCCTCAGCCTCAATATTTTCCTCTCCTGAAGAAATTTGCCGCGATTCCGAGAAAGAAAGCCTTCTGGACTTTCCAGTTGCAGCTTCACCTGGCCCTTCTGAAGACAATGTTAATGCAGGGGGTCCTGATGAGGAGCCCAACAATCGCCGGACAACTGGGACATCAGCTGCAGAGGCTGTTGAAGGACTATACATGGCGACAGGATGGTCGAATTTGCAATTGGGTCCAAATTTGCATATGCCATAACGGGAATAGAAAAGACACAACGGTTCACCCTATTGAAAATAACAAAAAGAGAAGTAACTTAGCATACTTGTTTTGAAGGCAGAAAAACACTATCATATTGCTGCTGACTATTTCACAGGACTCGAGTATTGGAGAATATTTTACAACAGAAAAGGGTGCATACAGAATGAACCACAAGGCTCTTAGGAGAATATGGCTGCCAACAAGCCAGGGCTGGCCCAGCTACATGAAGCCAGAGCCAGGCCTATGTTTTTTTTTTCATATGCCAGAACCAACCCGTTTTTCTCATCATACTGAAGATGATAAAACCAAACCAAATAGGATCAGGCATTAGGAGTTTAGGACCCAACTAGCTACGTCCCAATAAAGGTAACTATGTTTACTTTATTTCAAAAACATAATCTGGTGGAAGGAGGGAAATGAGGATGTTCTTCATGTAACCAGATGCTATTACATAGTAGTAACAACCCTACTTGCAGCTTCTGCATACATTGTGGTAATTTATTAACGAGCTTCTAATGGAAGCCTGTGAGTCATCCATTTTAATACAGGACCATATATTGCAGACAATCAGTTATAACAAGATCCTAAATATATCATTTAAGCAACTGCATATTGGGAATGTCATTCATTTCATTCTTTGGCTTAATGTGTTATAGAGAATAATACAATCCCCATAACAAACAATTGTATCATTTTACCTATTCGTCTAGATTATTTATAGTCTATGGGAACTTGGAGGGTGTTTCCTTGGTTGCATGAAATTAAACTGCATAACCACAATATTGGTCTACCTACCCAACTAGTCAATTGGGTTTTACGGCATGTCCCTCCGTTCTCATAGTTATTGGGCAGGAACTAGGAACCGTCATAGAGTGTTGACATCAGTCAACACTGTAAAAAAGAACTGTCACTTTTTCTGTTTTTTTTTTCAATTCTTTTATGGAGCTAGCTGACCTCATTTTCATGGGAGAAAGATGGGATGATGGTGAAGATTTAAGTCTCTACATTGTTGCAAAGGAGATCTGGCAAGTTGGTAAAGTTGTGCAATCACTCTAAAGACCAGATATTAAAATTTAGTTGCAGACTGCAAGACCACCTCCCCCCCCCCCCCCCCCCCCCCAAAAAAAAAAAAAAAAACCACCCCTAGATGATGTACTTGGTGGTGGCAGCCCGTCACTCGATCTCCCTTTCCCTCTCGTCTCTGTCCTCTCTATTCTCCCTCTTGTCCCCCTCTCTCTCAACTTCCTCCCCCTTCTTCCTCGCCCATCCCTTCTCCTTCGTCTTTTTTCCTTCTCTTGCAACTTTGTTGTTGAGAGAATCTCGACCACATTCTATTGATGTCAAGAGAATTGCACGACTATGAACATAATATTGGAGCATACTCTTGATCTCCCCCTGCCAATATCTCATATCAAACTCACCATCCATGTCCTCTGTCTCCTCTCCTAAACCTGGTAAGTCCTCATTGGATACCCCACAGCCACAAGATGACCATGTGAAAGAGGAGGGTTTTCGTTGTTCGTCTTTTGGAGTATAGCCAACCAATTAATGCGTGAATTATAGGCTGATTGCTTTCGTGTTCACCTTTTGGAGTATAGCCAACCAATTGCAATTAGGCCAAGAAGAAAACTCATGATATCATTTCCCAGCATCTTATCATACAGCTTTTATGAGACAGGCTCTATAGCCTCCATGGAAGCAAATAAGCAGTAAGTAGGAAGAAAAAAACAGCCTACCTTTTACATGGACCTTCGTTTAATTGCTTTCTTAAAGGATTTATCATGCAAATTTATTTATCGACAGCCATATCATTATGTCATGTCATCTATTTGGTACAGGAAAACAAAACCCTCTATGCAAATACAGAATTCTAGATATATGCAAGTTGACTCAACCGAAACTGCCAAAGAAGTAATTATGCAATGAGAACTGAGAATAATGATGAGATGCATGCAACAATAATATGCAGCCACGGATATGTCACCTTGAAGCAATATAAATACTTAAGGGCTGACAGGGAACTTACTGGGCGTAATGGAAGACCCAAAGGACTCAAAACACAATTCGGTATTGGAATCAATCGCTCCCTAGGATGATGGAACTTACAGACTGCACCAAACTTGCAATCTCCGGTCTTCATGTAGAACTGGCATTCCGGTTGGTCAGGCCTCTCGGGAAATACATTCTCCCTCTGCAAAGCATACATGCCCATAGGAATAGAGCTAGGTCGATAAGAAGAAAATGCCCCTTGAGAACCTGTTGTTTCATTCTGGCGTGAGGTACCATAAAATTGAGTATTCCCTGTACTTTGTTGTTGGCTTTCTGGAGATGAAACAGAGCTCAGTTGCCCCTACAGGGTGATAGCAGAAAGATATGAAAAATTATCTCAGTAGGTACGACTTGTAATATTAAAAATAGTGAAGCTAGAAGCTATTGCCAAGCACAACCCAGAACTTAGATTTTAGTACTATGAAATAAAAGATAAAGACTAGGGAACTAGATAGAACTTGATAGGAGATAACTTAATATTATTTAAGGATAAAATGATAAAGGAAGACGAAACATGGAAGACAATACTAATGTTATGTGGTATAATCAAGGTTCGCAGTTACAATATCGGAATCGCTTTGGATCCTTCTTACGAGTATTGATACCGGTGGCTTTGGGAGTTTCGGCATTTTTTGGGTTTTGGGAAGTCAAAAATAATGAATAATAAAATTTTACTAAAAACCAGAAAATATTTGCTATGTTTAGGCGTAACTTTAGTAGTATTCATGTTGTTTTTACTTTTAGTTTAGTTGGCGTATGTAATTTCACCCTTCCCCACACATTTATAGGATGATCTAAAAGCGACTTCATGCTAATTTGACAATTTCATGTTTCCAAGATCTCATGCAACTAAATGGTCAAAAAATGTTATCATTGGGTCCCAGAACTATTCCACTGAAGACTAGGCTCTCTACAATGTCTTCTCTCTGAAATTACTTTGTTGTCCCCCTTTTTTTCCACTTCATAAGTCCCCTTTAATTCTTCTAAACCTAACATCCCACCCCACCCCCCAACACACACACAGCACACTCACAAACACCAAAGTCTTTATTTGTTACACTCTAGTATGACAAAGGCAATGCTTTTATTCATACGATTGCCGATTGAGAAAACGTGATTACACAGTTCTTGGTGTCAAATTGAATATAATAGGCTAAATTGCAAGTTGATATCCTCAACTATTCGACTTTTTCAACTTGATACCCTCAGCTCTGATAGGTACTAACTTAATACCCTCCCTCCATTTTTGTCCTAATGGTGTTAATATAAAGAGCAAAATGACAAAATTGCACCCCTCCCCCCTCTCTCTTCGGCAACCCCCTCCCCCCCCCCCCCCCCCCCTCTCTCTCTCTCTCTCTCTCTCTCCGGCAGCCAGAGGGGGGGAGGGGTCTGCAGCAACAGCAGCAGCGGGGTCTGCAGCAACAGCAGCAGCGGGGGCGCGGGTCTGGCGGGTTGCTGGGAGGTGCGGGTTCTCTACAATGTCTTCTCTCTGAAATTACTTTGTTGTCCCCCTTTTTTTCCACTTCATAAGTCCCCTTTAATTCTTCTAAACCTAACATCCCACCCCACCCCCCAACACACACACAGCACACTCACAAACACCAAAGTCTTTATTTGTTACACTCTAGTATGACAAAGGCAATGCTTTTATTCATACGATTGCCGATTGAGAAAACGTGATTACACAGTTCTTGGTGTCAAATTGAATATAATAGGCTAAATTGCAACTTGATATCCTCAACTATTCGACTTTTTCAACTTGATACCCTCAGCTCTGATAGGTACTAACTTAATACCCTCCCTCCATTTTTGTCCTAATGGTGTTAATATAAAGAGCAAAATGACAAAATTGCACCCCTCCCCCCTCTCTCATCGGCAACCCCCTCCCCCCCCCCCCTCTCTCTCTCTCTCTCCGGCACCGGCAGCCAGAGGGGGGGAGGGGTCTGCAGCAACAGCAGCAGCGGGGGCGCGGGTCTGGGGGGTTGCTGGGAGGTGCGGGCGCAGGGGGATTGGGGCTGGGGGGTCGCATGCGGCGCGGGGGCTGGGGTTCGTGCCGGGGGGGGGGGGGGGGGGGGGGGGGTGGTGGTGGTGGGGGAGGATTAGCCTGGGCGTCGGCTTTCGGAGGGGCTGGGGTGGAATGGGGAAGGAGAGGGGGGTATTTTAGGGTTTTTTTTAACAGCAAAGTTATGTTTGACTAACGGAGGATATCAACATAAAAATTTACAATAGTTGAGGGTATTAAATTAGTACCTATCAAAGTTGAGGGTAGCAAGTTGAAAAAGTCTAATAGTTGAGGGTATCAAGTTGTAATTTAGCCAATATAATATTAAGCAATTTTGTTCTCATACATTTTCTCACAATAAAATCCTCTCCGATGCTGTCTCCCAAGGTATACAATGCTAAATATCATTTGATTTGCAAAATAGCACAATTAACACAAAATGGCACATACATATTTAAGGTATATGGGGTAGGACTTACAGAATATGGATTCCATCCAGGAATTTGAACCAGCCCCTGAGGAAGAATCAGTTGAGCATAGCTTGAAGGAGCTTGCCATCTAGGACTCGGTATGAAAGAAGCTCTTGACAAAGGCCAACTTGTTAATCCTCCAGTATATGACTGCTGTCCAGGAGTGGTTGGGGAATGTACAGCGGGATAAACAGAACCACGTAATGAAACCATCGGATTAGATGGCTGTGGATGGTGAAATTTACATGTGTTGCTGAACTTACATTGTCCAGTTCTTAAATAATATGCACACTCCTGTTCCTCCTACATCAGAAAGAAAACATGAATAAAGTTCATGAAAAGAAAAATTATAATTGTATAATATGAGAAACAAAGGCTAGATAACATTAGTAGGATATAGAAATAGAGTATTCTCGAGATAGCCTGAAGCTATCTAATATTGAATCAGACAGCAAGCACAAACCGGACGAAGTGGATAGCCTAAAATATTTAATTGAACTCGACCAGCAATTCCAGCCTTATCTCTGGGATGATGAAATTTACATGTAGCTCCGAATTTGCATGTCCCAGTCTTTAAGTAGTACTATAAAAGAGAACAGAAAAAAGTTATTATTCAGACTCAAGATAGAGCAAAACAGAAATCCACAAAAGGGCAGTAATGGGATGAATCATTGTAGATGTATATGCAATTGAAAGCAATTGTTGTCCACAACAAACAGTTGCCTAGAACTAGGTTGCACAACTGCACAAAATACTAGTAAACAAGTATGCAGTTGATTTACAGACATCCTTTACAATGCAGAATGTAATGAAATCCCTGGTTTGTGTTTCATGCATATCAGAACTAAAGTACTAGTCCAATCATATTTATCAGTTCACAGAGAATGGAATCATGTTGCTAGGTAAAAGATGTTAAATGAAAAAGCAAATTTTAGAATCATAATTTCTGGAATGATACTGGTGCTAAAAGTTTCTATCGAAGTTTGTTCAGTATCGTAATCGGTTTTGGTTCCGATGAGTTTCAGTATCGGCGGTTTCAGCAATTTCAGCTGTTTAAGATCGGAGCATCAGATTCTTTGTTTAGAAAAGCCAAAAATGATAATAAGTGTTTTTAAAAGCTAGAAAAAGGTTTGATACATTTGAACGTAAATTTATATATTATATGTTGTTTCTCATTAGGCTTAAACAGAATAATACTCCACTTGCAATAAATATTATTATTTATTTATTTACCTTTACAAAGTGCAACCACAATAAATACTTATAAACGGAATAATATCAATATGGATGAATGCTACGCTGTGAATTTAAAGATATACAACTTCGACAAATGGTAATGGTTACAGTTTATTGAAAAGGAATTTTATTGACACAATGTAACATTGTCAATCTTCTGCACAACAGAATCATGGTGTTGACACTAGTTTTCCGTTCTTCTATCTTTTTCTTTCAATTTTTCTCTGCCAATTTGATCTTGAGACCCCCAATGTTGGTATCGGGTAGTATCAGATCGGGATTGGATCAGGATATGCCAAAATCAATACGTATCGGCTGTCTCATATCGGTAACTACAGAAACCGAATTATGCTTTCTATAGAAGACACAAACTTGTGATAAACTCTCTGCTGAGTACAAATAGATTTGCCTTAAAAAGATACTCGAAGGACTAGCAGAAAACTCATATAAACTCACACTCATATAAGGAATGTGGTCCATGCAGATCCGGTGAAACCTTTAATTTCAATCCTGACAGTCAGGTGATCTTCCTAGATGACTAAGGAAGTGTCACTTCCCGTTCCCAGAATACGTATTTTTAATACATGTACTGCTTTAATATATTTATTAATATTTATCATGTATTGTTCTGTAATTAAACCCCTTTAATTTCATGTTAATTAATTCCCTGCAATTTTATTTCTGCATTTTATTTCCTGCTTTTATACTCTGCTTTAGCTTTGCTTTGGGTTCGGCTTGGATTGGTTTAAGTTGTTGGTTCATCATGAACCGAAACAAACCCCCACCTACCACCACCCCTTCATTTAAAGCCCATCCCCTTTCTCTCTCTTCATTACTTCACCATTACTCTCTTCATCACTTCTTCTTCCTCATAAACTCTTCCCCACCTAGTCAGCCGCCAAGGCAAGTGCCAACTTGCTTCATGATGGAATCCCAGTTTTATTGTTCCATCATCTTCCTTATTTGATTCTAAGTCTCTTTAGTACTTGGCATTTTCGATTTCCATGGCTCATTTATTGTAGATCTGAGTTTAATGCATCTTCGGATTTCTTAAGTTTTGATCTAGTAGCTTTGTTATTTGTCAAGTTTTGATGGTTTAATGTTGTAGAGAATTTCGTCCTACCCAATTTTGACCTATGGAAGTCCAGATTTGGGCTTGGAATGAAGGATTTATGGAGCTTGGAAGCAATGGCTTCTCATGGTTCTTCTTCTCGAAAAAGTGGAGAAGAAGAACAGTGCTTGACCGCATGAATTTTCATGCGGCAAGTCTTAGTTAGCCGCATGGGCTTAGATAGCCGCATGGGCTTAGTCAGCCGCATGAGACTTATCTGCCGCATGAGTTTTAGTTAGCCGCATATGTATTCAGTCCTACAGCCGCATGGTGCTGCATGACTTCTCAGCCGCATATAGGCTTGCACCTATTCCGCCGAATGGAATTTCCTATGGCCGCATGGGCGCAAGTCATCCGTAGCCGCATGAGATATTTCTCAGCCGCATGGACGCACGTTGCTTGCAGCCGCATGAATTCGAAACCCGAGCCGCATGAGGCCAGTCATCCGCAGCCGCATGAACTCCCATTGTATCTTAGCCGCATAAAGCTTATTTGCATCCAGCCGCATAGGCTTGTTCTTCGAGCCTCATATGAATTGTTATTCCCAGACCGCATAGATGGAGCCCGACTTGCCTAGCCGCATAAATAGGCATCTGCCTATGGCTGCCCATAATGTCCTTTTGGCTAATTCTGTCCCTAGTTGGCATTAATTAAACATAAATTGTTATTTTGGCATTAATTAACATTGATTGTTGCCTTGGAATTCATTAACATTAATTGCCATTGATTGACAGGGATTGTTATCTTGATTTAATAAATTGATCATGCGTTCCTAATTGGAACTAAGAGGCTGGCTAGTCGTCTTATTGAATTGAATGAATGAGACACGTTCAAATTATGAACTATTGTAATCGACTGGCTGATCCCAAATATTGGCATACAGATACATGCAGGTTTCAGTTTATTTATTTATTTATTTTACAAAAGCAGCATGTGTACTTTATGGTCAAGACATAATTACTCCGTAGGTGGTTTTGATTGTTGCATTACGCTATGTAAGATCTACAACCTAACCGCACGGGTATCGTTGTAGAAGTGCATATCGTACCCCGTACGAAAGTACTCATTTGAATTACCATGATCCACGGCATGGAATTTCGCTTAACATAGAGGCTATTAAGTTAAATAAAATAATGATTGCATGGAGAGAACGGATTCCCGAGTTCTTACATGGCAGCCCTCTTGGGACTATTAAGTGCCCGACAGGCCGGCTGGTTCCCACAGATACTGCAAATCTGCCACACGGACAGGGAGCGGTATCTGCTTATATTATTTAAATGTACATGGTATACTAACGACGGGCATCCCGCTGGGACTCGTCTAAATACATGATTGGCGCAATTGATTGATTGGATAGACTAGCCCTGCTTGCACATAGTAAGAACTGAGGAATCCCTATTGCATAATTCCAGGATAACTTGGAACTCACAGTAGCAAGCCGTAGTAGTTGCATGGCCGTTTAAATTGATTTGTTTGTGTACTGTATCTACTCTGTTAACTAACTGAGATGATCAGAATGTCAAGGCATGACGAACCAACTTCTGTCCTTGTTTGGTTGGGAGGTTGGTTCGGAGTGTCGTGATGTGATGTGAATCCCAGTAGTCAGCAGAGATCTATTTATTATGTTTCCTATTACTGATTTTATTCCTCATATCGTGCTCCCTTGCGGTACTTGCTATTAGAGGTCTAACCTCTCTGATTTTGCATGGCCAGATTTAGAGCCGGTTCCCGAGGATCCAACTTACTTCTACCTCCAAGATGGTCAACACTAGAGGGATGATCGCAGGAGGACTCGAGTGGGTTTCTTACTTCCCCGCTCGTTTTGTTATCTACTTTATACTTTGCCGTTTGGCACCGACATGTTAGTCGGATTGTCTTGTACTTACTTTAGCATAATTGTAACTAAAATCAGGCTGCAGCTGATAAACAATTGTGTATACTTTGCTACATCCTCTGGCTATGTTTTTGTAAAGCCAGATATCAAGAACATTTTGACTGAGCGTTTGGGACGCCTTACTGCTTTATCTTACATGTTCTCTATTTCTGTTTCTTGTTTGAATGATTGATACAATAGATGTGAAGTGACCATAGGGAGACTTTCATGTAGTATACACCCCCTCGTCTTGTTAGACAGCATTGATCGTATTATACGGTATTCATCTACCGTAATACGTAGCTGGTTGAGTCATTCTCCCGCTCTCCAGTATTCTGGTTCTGGGACGTGACAGGAAGTCATGGTTTAAGCATTTAAAATTTAGCGATGCCAATTTCTGCAGCTTGAAAAACTACAACAGTTTGGCCTGCACATGTGCAAACATAATATTGGTATTGAGGCTTCATCTATTGATATACCTATTATATGTAAGTAAGATATGTTTTTTATTAACAATTTATATACATATATATAATGTTTACAAGAAACAAACAGTGTACATATCAAAATCAACAGCATAATCAACAGTAAATGATAACTTTTATATATATTGCGTGCATACATATCAGGATAAACAATAATGATGTCTTTATAGTTGTGAAAGGACATTGAAGAGGTTTAAGCCATGTCTAGTCAAAACATGTATGTGCATCATAATTGAGCCAAGTTAAAGGCAATTTTGAAAAGAAAAAGTAATGCATGACTTGCATGTAGTTTCCATGACCTTGTATAGGGTTTTGTTTATTGTACGCCGAAGAATGAAAAGTTTTGGCATGGTACAGCATTAACCAAAACTACCTTTGTTCAAAGTACTCTTTTCTGATCAACCATCACTTGAAGCTGTTAGCCCAATGATTATATCATGTTTTTGAATATGGCTAATCAATTAAGTTTAACATATCGACGTCACTAATATTCATGTAATCACTATCATGTTGCTACTTAAACTTAGCATTGTCCTAATGTTAGAATTGTTCTATTGTTCTACATCATATGTTTGTATCATAATGCATCATACTGCTTTGTTCTTCTAACATGTATTTACAGACATGCAGTAAGCATGATCAAACATGATTAAACCAGGACATATGCAATAGATGGGCCAAAGACGGCGTTACACAAGAAGATGTCTCTGAACCGCCGAAAGGTATTCAGATTTCCAGATCTGTTTATCTTTGGACATATGCCGTCAAGGAAAAAGACGTCTTCAAGTCTGCTCAAATATTTGAAGAAAGGCGTCATCAAAGGGCTCTTGGTTTTCCTATTTTTATCAATGTATTTTTCATATTTATTGAGTCTAGGAATACGATGTAAACTGCATTGTACTGGCAAATAGGCTACCCAAGAAACGTTTTCAAAATACCCTTTCATTTTGAAAATAAGTCCACTTACAAAAGCCCAAACTACTTCCTAACTATTTGACTTTTTCAAAAAGCCTAAAACCAATTTGCAAAACCCTAACAGAACCCTAGCAGAACTCGGCCCGAATTCGGCCAGAGTTCGGTTAGTGAACGTTGCTTTTTGAACTTGGTCTTCCTGCAGTTACGGATCCCAACGAAATTTTCTCATAGAGTTCTGTCCGAATTCTGTCAGAATTCTGCCTTTGGAAAAACTATAAATAGAGAAGGATTTCGATCATTTCAATTCACTCATTCACTTTCATATCTCTTCTCTATAAGCCTACTACTTCTTCCAAAGTATTCTGAGCTATTCATTTTCAAATCCCAAGCCAGTTACAATCCTCTAGTCGATTTGCCAGTGCGGTACGGTCTAGAAGTTTCAGAGTGGTTGTAATCAGAGGCTTGATTGAAATTAGACACTTCACAATTGAAGTTGGTCGAGTACTTCGGATCAAAGCTCGCATTGTAGAAGTTGCAAGAACTTCGGATGAAAACTTATGGTAATTTTCCATAGTGGATTCAACTGGAAGCTAGAGTTCTTCCGACTGGACTAGTCCTCACAAGAGGGAAACCAGTATACATCCTTGTGTTTGCGTTTGCTCTCTACTTTTCATTTACATATCTGTGATATATTATCTGTGATCTTGTTACTAACATTTTTAAATAGTTAATTTCCGCTGCCTACTCTATTCACCCCCCCTCTAGAGTATTGCGCTTTACAACTCGTTCCTACAGAAGCGACTCACAACTACAAGCTCAATTGCTAGAACAGATGAATTTCAAGAAAGAAATGGTCCTACCAGTAATATCATTGTTCTGTGGAGAGATACAAACAACAGAAACTACAGCTTGACATGACTGTTACAAATACTCGATACTAATTACAGCTTTTTTACTTGCAACATTTATATGCCAGGATCAACCTCCTCAGTAGACAGACAGAATTAAGCTTCACTATAGATGTTCAAGCTCAGTTTTCTCCTGGGTCAGACACAAAATTACCTATTTACCAAAAGAAGTTACAGCTTTCATGTTTAAATAAGCATCTTAAAACACAAGATAATGCAGATGGAGAATGAAGCAAAGTTTGACCACCAACATTTCAGTAAGCAGGTGGATTATAAAGACATAAAACAGTAAGCATCTCATACTGCTTATGACATACATTATGTGAGAATTTAAAAATATCAAACCAATTTACCACCATCTGTATTGCTCAACATTATAATAAATCTGAACAATATTGACATCAACACTTAGTATCCATCAAAATCAGACGTCCACACTTAGTATCCATCAAAATCAGACGTCCGAAATCTTGTAAGAGGAAATCATAAGGTGAAACTCTTCTTAAGAGGAAGAATTAATGCACACAATGTACCTGACATTCAGGTTGCCCAGCTCTTTCAGGGAAACCTCCTTTAATTCTGGCAGTAGCTACAGCCTGTTTGATAATACCAGATCAATCAACCTTTCTGGTAAGACTATTGAATAGGTGAAATATAACTTGAAAGAAAAATCAAAATGATTAACTAAGTATGAACCAAAAAGGGTTTGTACTAAAGTTAAAGAAAATAAAAATCAGATATAAACATGAAAGATTTCATTCATACAGTTAACAGCTGGCTAAAATGGTTCATATAGAAGGTTGATATCAAGGCTCAGGAAACATGAACGTTTACTGGTTTGCATGAATTTAAAGTGCATGACCAGAGAGGCAAGGTAAATCTACCATCCAGCTTAAGTGTCACTCAGGTTTTGGTGGTTAAAGCCCTTTCTTGCTCATACTTACCCATTATTACTATATTTGATGGAGATATATACAATCATGATGATAAATAACATACTAGTTTACTGACAACAACTCCCGCTAAATACAAACCTAAATAAATAAAGATAAGAAACAACCATCATTCTTCACGATAGAAATTTTTGAAGGGCAGGGGAGAAGAAGTCCCTTGAATTATAAGGTGTAGGTATGTCATTTTGCTCGTCTAAATTCCCTTTTCCCCAAGCATTCTATGAGTGATACCAGCTCCAAATAATTTATAATAAGGGGCACTGAGGAAGAGTTTTTGCTCCACAACATTATAGTGTTCCTCCTTAAATTAAGTGTTTTTTATTCCATTGTTGGGTTAGTATCAGTTATCTTGCTTTCCGATTTGGTGTTGGATGAACT
Organism: Iris pallida; assembly: GCA_029216955.1. Classification (NCBI taxonomy): domain Eukaryota; kingdom Viridiplantae; phylum Streptophyta; class Magnoliopsida; order Asparagales; family Iridaceae; genus Iris; species Iris pallida. The sequence continues at coordinate 21,890,492 of JANAVB010005599.1, forward strand.
CCTATATAAGGATACTTATGTAGGGTTATAAGGAGAGTTTTGGTTTAGTCACTAATGAAACAGAATGCAAAAAGCTTTTACTAATGAAACAGAATGCAAAAAGCTTTTTCTCGGACGTAGGCAACTCATCTCTCTTATCCAAGAATTGTGTTCTTGTGTAGCTTCCTATAAGTTCTGGAGATCTCTGTAGTACTGAACAGTATTCCAAGACGTGTTCAGCCTTACTTTATCAACCTTAGTTCTCAAGCCTGCTAATAACTTGGGCTACTATGGCTGCTTGAATGAAAGGAGGGAATGGAGGAAAAGAACATTCCCTTGTCTTGATTGTGATCAGTGGCATAGAGGAGGAAAACTGTGTTAATAACAAGGAGAGGGAATAAAGTCTCAAGGAAAGAAATGGCTTTGTTCCTCCCCTTTTGTTATTCATCGCAGATTTGGCAAATATAATAACTAGATGAGTATCACTGAACAGGTAGAACCTTTGTTCCTCTCCTTTTGTTATTCATGTCTTCTTTTTCTCTCTTTTTTATTCAAATAATAGGTCATGCACTGGCTTTTCCTTCTCCAACAGAATCTTTTTATTGCTTAAGCCTTAGTCAAATCAATTTGTTGAAGGCTGTCGTTGAAATGAGAGAATGGGCTGGCTACAACAGTCTGACTAAATGGAAAGGGAAAAGCACAAATTGAAGTGCTTAAACGATCTGTAATGATGTATACACATCTAGAAATATATCTAGCTAATATAAAATCTGTGAGATGATTATGTGCTTGTTAGTGACAGAAGTTAGTGATTGGCAATGGAATCACTTGAAGATTACAAAGATTTGAGATGATTGTGCTGAACTTCCAAAGCCAACACTAGAGGGGCTTCTAGATCAGTTCTGCAAGGATACAACAAAATATCTACACGGCAACATATATTGCATGTGCAGCAATAGGGAAACCCAAATAATGTTGATAGGTGAAGTATTCATCAACCTCAATAAATTTTGTTTTCTTATCTAGCTTCGAAGTTTTAGGTTGCCGGGAAATGATTCAAACATGGAATCTAATTCCACCAAAATAGAGCACCATGTAGAAAGATGGATATTGAAGTGTCAAGGAAACTAAGCCAAATATAATTTCCAAACAATAACTCATTGAAACTGCATAATATTTGGCCTCTTAGATAGAATGTGCCACACCTACTCTTCTCAGATATCAAGAAAACACCAAAGGAGACGTAAAATTCATCGGTAATGACAAACGGATAAAAAAAACAGTCAATCAAGCAAGGATCAAAATACTTGCAAAGAGGGTAAAACATATGGAGTTGGTGATAGATACAAATATGAAAACATGCAAAGGACTTCAACTGAGTAAAAAGCACAACGCAAAAAGGTGCATTAAGAAAACTACACCAAAATGTTGACAAATGGCAACATAACCACGACAAGGTAGTAAAACAAGTTTTACGACTCAAATGGTTTATGTAGGTCCAGAGGCACTTACCATAACTTGCTGGATATTATGATGGAATTCAATTGGTAATGTAGAGGCATGTACTTACTCAAAAGAAAGTAAACGCACACAGTTTAGCAAAATAAGTCGAACCAAGAAGATAGAAAGTGTGCTAGAATACAATTCATTCTACCCTCTTGGAAAGACGACAATCTTCAGGCCTAAAAAAATACAGACATCCCCCTGAAAGAGAAAACACAGTATGCAATTAAACAATTATCCAACTCTAAATAACATCCCAGAGAAAAGGCACTTTCTTCTAGTGAACAGAGCTTCCTTTGGCATTGTATCCCAAAGCAAGGTAACCCAGAAAACGGAATCTAACTCCACGTGTGAAACAGAAGCTGCAGAAGTCCATTTCATATGCATAAACACATATTAATCACATTTAATAAAAGTTAAATAAAAGCAGTGTAGGGACCAGTTCATGCTGAATAATGGTACAGCGAACATAAATAAAAATATATCATACAAGCATAACGGCGTGTGAGAGATGCATTGCATAGGCACATGTGCATGCACGTGCATGGACGCATACAAGCTCGAACATGCACACACAACAGGTATCCAAGTAAATTCGGTAAAAGACTTAATGAGATAAGACGGAGAGAGACTTAATGAGATAAGACGGAGAAATTATATCCTGTCACAACAGGTAACCAAGTAATTCAGTAGAATACAAATGTAATAAAGACGATTAAGCAAAATAATAAAGATATAACCACTAGAACAAATAAACCTGCCACATCCACATAAGTTAAAAAATTCACAATCAACGGTAGTGGATAAAAGGTTTACCAGCCTCCTATTAGGAGGGTGATTAAATTTGCAAGTCACTCCAAATCTACAGAGGCCAGTCCTGATGTAATAAGCACAGTCTGGCTCTCCTGGACGCTCAGGATAGGGTCCAGATTCCATGGCTTCACTCCCTCTCAAGCCCATATGCCACATCGCCTCTGCAATAACAATTCCACATGCATTAAAACAACAGAATTGTGCTTAGTCGGATAAACTATATCTAAAACACCACACAATGTCCAAAAAGAAAATCCAAGAATGTCACAACACAATGTCCAATAATAATAATAATAATAAATCCAAAAATCAGAAATTTATGACTTCAACATAAATTCCAATAGTAGAAATTCACATGTATATGATTCAAGAGTATTATTTAGGATGATAATTCAATAGACCAGGATAAAGTTTAGAAGATGGCGAATGAAGGGATAGCAAATGAGATCATGGGATTGAATAACTGCAATATCAACACAATCAAGGGATGGAATCAAAGGCATAAAACAGAAAATGGACCAGGACAAACATAAAGGACATTGGTTGGTACCTAGGAAGCACAGATCCAAACAACATTGCCTTCAGAGCGGTGTCATGTCAGACAATGTTCTCTAAGACACACCAGATCAGGGCCGTGATCATGTTGTCTATACTGTGTCATGTCATGTCGTATTTGTGTCCATTCGACATAGACTAGTATCATCATGATCATGTAATTGAAAAGGAATACTTTCTTTAGTAATCTTTAGTGAAAAAAAAAAGGATGAGGGATCAGCAAAGAAACATGCGAAAATATACACAATTTTGATACAGAAATTTCCACATTCCACCGTTCCCGCAGATCGGAAGTGCCAAATTGACCATCGAAACCCTAATCTAACCAATCTAACAGCATTGCTATGGTAAAGAGAGAGAGAGAGAGAGAGAGAGTAGAGCGTACGAAGAAGAGCAGAGAAAGAAGAAAGACCTTCGTCGAGCTCCGGTGCGATGGACGACGATCCGTCGGGCGGAGGAGGAAGCGGCGCTGCCGACGTCGTCCGCATCTGTATCGTGGCCGACGCCATCAGCGGGGCGCGGCGGGGAGGTGCTGCTGCGCCGGGGGTCCCATTTCTAGGGTTAGGGTTCCGGCGGAGGGGAGAGAGAGTGAGTGGTGGTGATGTTGGGGATTAGAAAATAAAGGGGATACAGAGAGAGAGAGATGGAAAGGGAGGGGAGGAGAGAAGAAGAGCGCTCCTCTCCACAAATGAGGAATAAAAAGCCCATCCATCCGCTTTTTCTCTTTGCTTTTCTCTCTCGCGTCGCGCCCACCCATTTTAGCAGCCTAGACCTTCCAAACTGACTTATTTGCAAATAACTAAACTTCGGATTGGCTGATTTGCAAATGTTATTTTGGGTTATTTAGACATGGTCTTATATGATATTTGATATTAGGTTTGGATCTTCATATGTCCAAGTATAGAGTTTGGGTCTCATAATATAGGATTTAGGTCTCCAAATTGATAACATATTTGAACGTGAACAGTTAATATGAGACCAAACGTCGTAGGATTCCAAATTGCAAAAAGGGCGATGATGAGCTTGGCCTGTGTGATGCGGGGCATCCACAACGTCGTAGGACTGACGAAAAATGGCCATGATCTGAGCTGGCGTTGGTCAGAATGGGGCGTCCATGCATAAAAACTCAACGGGTAGGACGACGCACGGACGGTCGAGGTCCGGCATTATTCTACCACGGATATAAACAATGGTCGACCCGTCGTGCGGCGCCGTAAGGACGTCGAGAAGACGTCGTAAGGGTGTCATGCGCATAGAACGGGTGGCTGGACGGCATCGGCTGACGTAGGTATCATGAAGACGTCGGAGCCGCCTTTGACGTCGTGGACGAAGCGAGACATTGAGTTGCGGGCGTTGAAAGACATCACGGCCGTCTCGTGGAACTCTGGAGCACGGGGCGTGCGTGTGGGACGATGATGAAAAAGTCAGTACGGACAAGATCCGCACGAAGAGTCTGAAACGACATGACGAACCGGCTAAAAATCGTGTTCGGAGAGACACGATTTAACTGAGTCCGCACATGCTGAAAATAAAAAAAAATAAAATATATATATATATGAGACCAAACCTTATACTTAGACATATGGAAACTCAAACTATAATATCAAATATTATATCCCGAATAATTCTATCATTTTCAACTATCAAATTTTTGCAACTTTCTATTGCAGCTGATGGATTATGGTGATATACAGTGTACTTTCAGACCCATATTACTCTCTATTATTTATTTTGGATATGGAGACCCGAGAACAACCCTAGAAAATACATATTGTACAATATTTTATAATATTACTATCAAGTATCAAACTTTTATAACTTGCTATTGCAGACTATTTTATTTCATGGATTATTTTGACATCTACAAATGCTCACCGAACGGGATTACTCTCTACTGTTATTTTGGATCCAGTCGAGTCCATCTTTCGAGCCGAATCCGATTGTAAATATAGATTGCACTATGTTTTATGAATCTGGATCTGCATCCAAATATGAATTTAAGTATGTAAATCCAGATTCATAAAACATACTTAAAATTATTGTACACTTGTAAAACATCAATAATACTATTGTACACTTGTAACACTAGGTGATGCGCTATCGCATTTAAGTATGTATTAATATTTTTGAAAAAAAAAATAAGTATAAAACTAATTATTACTTAACTAATACTAGGTGATGCGCTATCGCATTTAAGTATGTATTAATATGATTTACATACTTAAATTCATATTTGGATGCAGATCCAGATTCATAAAACATAGTGCAATCTATATTTACAATCGGATTCGGCTCGAAAGATGGACTCGACTGGATCCAAAATAACAGTAGAGAGTAATCCCGTTCGGTGAGCATTTGTAGATGTCAAAATAATCCATGAAATAAAATAGTCTGCAATAGCAAGTTATAAAAGTTTGATACTTGATAGTAATATTATAAAATATTGTACAATATGTATTTCTAGGGTTGTTCTCGGGTCTCCATATCCAAAATAAATAATAGAGAGTAATATGGGTCTGAAAGTACACTGTATATCACCATAATCCATCAGCTGCAATAGAAAGTTGCAAAAATTTGATAGTTGAAAATGATAGAATTATTGATGTTAGTGTAAATCATAGGGATTTTTTGACTTTCATCCCACTTGTTAATATGAATTTGTACTTATATCCCACTTTTTAAATTTTTTAGACTTACATTTCACTTTTTGTCACGAAAAGTATTTATTTTGTCACGAAAAATATTTATTTTGTCACGAAAAGTATTTTCGTGACGAAAAGTGGGACGTAAGTCAAATAAAATTAAAAAGTGAGATGTAAATACAAATTCATATTAGTAAGTGGGATGAAAGTCAAAAAATTTCTAAATCATATTAACATCAATAATACTATTGTACACTTGTAACACTAGTGATGCGCTATCGCATTTAAGTATGTATTAATATTCAAGAAAAAAAAAAGTATAAAACTAATTATTACTTAACTAATAATTGCTATCTCGTCACAAAAAAAAATTATTACCTACCATAAATGTTGTTGTTCTGTAATCGTTATCTTGTCACAAACAAATATTACATCCAAAAAGATTATTAATGTTGCTTTATGCACTACATTTTAAAATTACTATTAAATATTTTCATTGAATATGCTTGATCCTATCTTTCTCCCTCAATACCTTCAGGGTCCGCTTATTGAGGGAGAAAAAAAATAAGCACAGTTAAGTGGAATTAAATAAGAAAGAGTTAAGTGAAGGAAAGTAAAGTCAATACATATAATCTTGTTTGGATTCGAGGAAGAGTTAAGTGGAAGGTGTTTAATAACTCTTACTTTGATTGGAGATTTTGAGTGAAATGAGGATTAATAAAAATACGATAGTTACCAAAATAACCTTATTGTATATGTCATATAATTAAATTTGATTAAAATTTTAATTAGAATTTGTCAAAATATCTTCACAAATTAGGAAGCTACAGATTAACATGTTGAAAACAAAAAAACAAAAAAAAAATGGAGAAAAAATCATAATATTTTATAAAACAAATAAGGCATATTTATGACTTTTAAAACAAAACTCCTCAGTTCCCCTTGTTAACCCTCCGATTTGGAAAGTTAAAAAAATGGACAAAAGTGGATAAAATAAACCTTCACTTAATACTCTATAACCCTCTCTACTAAATCTCCACACTCAAACCAAGCATGCTTTTATTTTTTTCTCACTTAACTTTCTGTTACTTAACTCTCTTAACCCACAATCCAAGTAGACTTAAGTAGTGGAAATTTTTTATTAGTGACATGAGATATTAATAGGCAACTTAATCATTGAAAGAATGAGGAGAAGGCTGTTGCATATTAGAGCAACAATAGTAAAGCTCATCTCAACTTCTAAATTTTAGATTAAAAATGTGCGTATGAGCTTATTTTATGGAATAGTATGACTGAAATGTAATTCCATGATGGTTATGTCTCAGCTACTATAAACTTGAAATTTTCTATATTCAGCAATAATGCTCTAAACATTCTAAAATTTTATTTTTTAAATTATATTTCAGTCCAATTTATTGCAGTTTTATTTGATTTTATCTTTCGTAGATTGAGCTTCCATAATATTAAAAAAATCTCAAATTAAGTCCAACATACCGTAAGAAAGCATGCCTTATGTTTTCAACCTAACAATCTCTCTCATACCACCTACCAGGAATTGAACATTTAAGAAATATTCACATGCTTATTATAGTAATATACGTCAACTACGCAAGAAAAATAATATATTATCAATTCGTTTGTAACAATTTAAAACGAATAAAAATTGTAATATATGTCAAGTAACGTAACATTTTTCAATCAGGGTGACGGTTTCCGATAGCAATTAAAAGGACTAATCCGTTGATCCCTTTCCACTCCGGACATCAAACAAAGCCAACTAAAAATAGGTATACACATGAAAGAGATAAATATTTCGTTTATTTGCAATTAAATACTTTTAATGTTAACACGTTTGCCTCTTGTTACCATGTACTATTTTTAGGTCATTCTTATTGGCATCCCAAATTTTAATCAAGGCATAGCAAATTTTGTCGGTTTATTTTGACAATCTTTTGCATGAAAAGATATCCAAAATTTTGACAGTCCTAAATAAATTCTAACTAGGACTGCCACAATTTTGACATGGCAGTACTATATATGCATAGAATGGTCAAAATTATGTTTTCCCCAAAAAAAATTGCGTTGTCAATAACACCGACCTATTTTTTGACGCTCTTTGCTAAAAAAATAATTTGTTGCTCCTCAACTTTTATTTCACTTAGTAGGTGAGTCTTAGTTTACTCTCTGACCTTGAGGCAAAGCCGGCCCAGACCCAGGGCAAGCAGGGCCCAGGCCCGGGGCACCATATTGTTGGGGGGCACCAAAAAATTTGTAGTGTAGTATATGTTGGGCTTCAAGTTCCCTATTATGGGCTGCCGCCTGGGCTAACTTTGCTTAATACTTAAATAGTAAAGTAGTAAACCTAAAACCAAGTAACAGCCACACATAAAAATCACAAGCAACCATTAAATAACCACCCCCAATTAATTCATTTGTCGCCTCGTATTATCTTCCTCTCCTCGGTTTCCTTTTCCGTCCGAAAATAAAAAGTTGCCTCCTCTATTTCTTTGATGGCGATTCTACTCCCCAAGTCCAACGTTAATTTCTTCGATTTTATTTTGTTTATAATTGAAGCATTTCTATTTATTTTTTTCCATCTTCACCATTTCTTCTCAGTTTTCTCCTCTTTTGCTCGGGCTCTCTTCCTTCGTTTTGATCTTGAACAACCAAGATTAATATAATTTACTGGTATGAATCTTACTTTTTACTGTTTTATTTATGAAATTTAGAAATGTTCTTACTTCTTCCTAAAATTTTAACTAGATTATATTACATTTATAAGCAAATCACTACCAGGAACCCATTTGTTGTTTGCAAATATGTATTGTTCATTGAACTTTATTTAGATTTGATGGTCACAACACAACATAAGAACAATAAAATTGTTTCTACGGACAAAAGATATTTGAAATAAATTTTGTTCGCTTTATAGAATACCTATATGACAAAAAAAAAAATAGTGTTGTAACAAAGTTTCAGAATAGTGGTTTAAATATTTGTTTTGTTGATCTATTTATATATTTATTGTTCAGGTTTTTTTTTCATACTTTTGTTTTAACTTCTAGTGGTGATTGTATTGGGGAGGCTCTGGAATCATGTGAAGAAGGCAAATGCCAAGAATTTGCTAGGGCATGTGCACTAAATATGTTGTTTGACTAAAACTTAGTTTCATACTATACTTTCTAATACACCCTCAGTAATCCCTTAGGGGCACGATTTAAAATTTTGCCCTGGGCATTAAAACTCTCAGGGCTGGCCCTGCCTTGAGGAGCTTGTTTATATTACTGTTTTACTTTCGGTATCCTATTATGTATCTTACTACGTCCTTTCTAGGCATAGGCGAGAAGATATATCCAGAGAGTATGGATTGAGGCCACGTTTGGTTACCATAATTTGAGTTTTGGAAAAGGAAAGTAATTTCTTTCATGTGTTTGGAAGCCGAAGGAAAGAAGTTGGACATTAAAATAATTCCCAAGGGTTAGAAAAATATGAGGAAAGTGGTTCCCTCCATCCATCTAAGAAATTACTTTCCTTCCCACTTTTCTGCATTTATTACAATTTTTTGACTAAGATATTCCTGGTCAAAATATTATTTATCATTTATATCTGTAATACCTTTTAGAATTTTTTGTCAATCTTGCTTAAGTTTTCTCATTTTCCTTTTCTTTTCTTTCCCTTCCTTTCCTTTCCTTTCCTTTCCGCGAGCCAAACGAGGCCTGAGAGACTATTCAGGAGCCATGCTAGTCGAGGACGTAGAGGACTGCGTAGAGGAGTACCCCTGATCAACGGTAGGGCTTTATCTTTGGGATACATGCAAGGTAGTAGATACTCGAATTTTGTTATATTTTTGTATGTGTTGGATTTGTTTTATTATTGTTTTTTATTCCAACATTTATGTTCAGTTATTTAGTTCTCTGGTTGATGTTGTTCTTGCTTATTATGTGGATGAGATTAGTATACATGTCCGATCATAATAATTGTACTGGAGCTCATATTTGTACAACGGAATACACTTCGAAAGGACCAATAGAGTTGGATCCTTTCAATAGTTGTATTAGTCGGCCATTGCCACATGGCCTAGTCCCACATAGGAACTGCAATGTGACAAAATGTCTAACATAGTTCCATTTGTGGAAATCAGCACACGGGTCAACTAGACTCTCATGCGGGTCCAAAGGATAACATAAATAGCTTAAGTTAGAATGGCTTCAAATTAAATACGAAACTAAATATATAGGCATATTCGAAACAAATAAATGATATCACCAAAAACTAACATAAGTAGATTCCGAGTAGTTGCAAAAATGATTAAACTTGTCTGTCTATGGGTCATACAAAAAGTTGATCCAGAAGAGGTTCACAGAAACTGATGATATTATGATTATAGGTCAAGTTGATAATGCGAATCCAACGGAGTATATTTTCTTGCAATCCGATGATCATACGAGAAGCGCTAAGAGACTATCAATCAATGAATTTCGACGTATACAGATCAAATACTCTGCGACCGTTCAACAATTTTTTTTTTATCGAATAATACACATTAAGAGACTCGTTATGCGTTTTTCGATGTGAATTACATATGACAATGATGTCTAGATGTGTGTGATGTCATGGAGTTGGAGGATTTCCGATTGAAAATCAGAGTGTGACTCTACTTTGGTCGATCAGCTCTCATACTAACAAGGAGTTTGTTAGCCCAATAATTAAATTAAGTTTTTTATTATGGTTAATCGATTAAGTTTAGTAATATAAAATCACTAATGATCGTGCAATCACTATAGTAATTATACTAAAACTTGGCATGGTCCTAATATGCATTAATGATATTATACTTGCTACTGTGTGTATTGTTTTGTTTGCCTAACATGTATTTACATAAAATAAATAAGCAAGATCAATCATGAACATATGCTATGAAGAAATCATGACGGGCCAAAGACATGTTAGTTCGAAGATTTTTTTGAACCGTCCATGATATCTTCGGGATCACGCACTAAGGATTTTTTTTTGTCTGGTCAGTGGACGGTGTCACACCCCGGTTATGCAGAATTGATCATTCTCGTGTGGGCATGATGTCGTGTGAGCCTAAGTTGCGCTCTCACAATACGAATACCAAAATGGCCGATTGAGCATGTAAATGGCAGAGTCGCACAGAAGTCCCAAGTAGAAAAGTTAAATCAACACAAAATGCATAGAAGCAAAATCATCTTTATTATAACGGCTCAAATCCAAGATTACAATCACTCAAGCTCTCCCTCTCATCTCTCAATTTCAATAAGATCATGCCCTGAGGCTTACAACTTAAAGTCGATATATACAGAAGGTGATGTTCATAGATTATGTCCTTTATATGATGAAATCTTCAATGCAGACGCACGCCTCAAAATGCCAAGGAAACTCCATGTCTCAATGCGTCCAAGCGAGCACCGTATCAAGCGAGTTGCTATCTGCATCCCGCATACAAACTGTTAGGGTATCAGTACATAGAATGTACTGGTAAGGAGGTCTCTCGCCCACCCATACAACATGTTATTTTTGTGAGTGCGTACTATAATTTTAGTGGTCTTTTTAACCTCATCTTAGGATCAATTACATGGTATAATAAATACAAAACTATGTATCACAAAACCATGATCGTGCCACGCAACATAATGAATCTTACCCATACTTACTTTCCACATTTTCCTGTTCATCGCAACAATACAGTTTATAACATAGGAACTTAGTGTCAAGCTACCAAAACCATGACGTCACATATTATGCCGAAACGTGTCTCTGCTCAAGCCAAATCTTAGGCTCACTACTTGCATTGAGTACCTTGCATCCACTTCCTGACTCAATCTACGGCATGCATGCGATTGTCGCTAACAGGCCGACTCAGTCTATATGAAGGTCACTAGCGAGTCTAGCTATCATGGACTTATGGCTTGGTGTAGACGAGATCCTTGCACCACGGATAGCAACCCCCGCTGAAGTCCCTGAATCACCCGAGCGTGACTTGCTCATCTATCATGTATTCCTCCTAGGCTGAATCGATCCCGTGGCCCCAAGTTGTCGTTCGTGTAAGCGCGCTCTTGTGCACAAGTTCCAATGACCATACAATGGTGCCTACCTAACTGATCATATGACTCAAACTTTTGTTCATCTCAAGCTTTTTATCTCTAAGCAGCTCCCAAAACCATGGACTGCCTCGGCGACCTACAGTCCCGAGAACTTTTCATATTTCCATAATTTTTATTTTCGACTCAGGATCGACTATCTGATAGCCCTCATGTTTAACTTGAACCAATCGTGTTTCATGTAGTACCACAAATCATGTCATACTCTATATGACAAGACTTAAAATTATGGAAACATATAGACTATGACAACAAGTCGATAGTCTATGTGACAGCATAAGATAACTCTACTTTACCCAAATCGTGGAATTGAAAGACTGAGTGCCAACTGAAGCACTATCTAGGCAACAAGTTTGATATTTCATGTTCTACACAAATCTGATGCGTTATGGGATTATTCCCTTAGCTATGTGGGTCCATCTCTTTTATTAACATAAAACAAGCCTATTGACTTAGAACAAACACAACATTTATTTTATTAAGTGTGAAGGTGAAGCAGAGACAAGTTCATCGAAGCTACCCATCTGAACGAGGAATTACCTCGACCGAGCGGGAGTTCGAGCAAGTCGCTATGTAGCCAAGTTCAAATGTTGTTGCATCCTTTGATTCAATCTGTTGAACTGAGCCGGGCGGAACACTGTAGACGAGGATCAAGGGGCAACACCGTTAGGAGGAAATGACATCATTCTAACAAAGAAGCCAAGATACCAAGAATCATGCCCAGTGCAATCTTTCTTTATTTATGTGCCTACATGATAATGTGTAATTTAATATGTAGGAGGCATAATGAAAGTTCACTAAAAACCCTCATCAAAATAAACTAGAAATCCAGTATCACGAAATGAGAAGAAGCAATATATTGCCAGTATATTGTCAGCATACTACTACTATATTTTTATGTGTTAAATATTTTCCCGCAGCCTATTTTGTATATTGTTTCAAAGAACAAATTTGTCTCCACACAATATATTGTAAATATACTGACAATATACCGTGTGAAGACAAATTTGTTCTATCAGCTCTTTGTCTATGATTTTTTTTAATATATACAATATATTGATAGTATAATATTTTTATATTTTCTGTTGAAGAACTAATGCTGCAATGTCTAGTTTTCTAGCCATTTTATAGTCGTTACTGTACGAACAATGTACTAACATTATAATATCTGTACATTAACAACTCTATTTTGAGAGCTTGTGTGCATGATATATATAAACCCATTTACTCGCATTTGTTTTCAACTTCTTGGAGCCTTAACTTTCTATCTTTTATATACAAAACCTCTCCACATAAAAGATCTTTCATTTTCCAAATGAAATTGAGATATAGTTGTATTGAATTGTAAATTGAGATATTCATATTATTTGTGAGAAGATCAAAACCTTTCTTGTAAGAGGTGATGTCCACAAGCATTCGTATCAAAACTTGTATAGAAGTTGATGAGCATTCGGATCAAAGCTTGTGTGTAAGAAGTCGGCGAGGCATTCAGATCAAAATTCGTTAGTGTAACTGTTTATGATAATAGTGGATTAAAGTCATAAAGAGTTTCGAAATTCGAGTGCCTCATGAAGGATAACAGGATATATTAGGTATCGATATCATTGTCTTATTTCTATCACTTATTTTAAATTGTCTATTAGAATGCATAATTGTGATTAATTAGTAGTTAAATCTTATTTACCCCCAAGGTGCTTTCAATTTTGATTAAAGCTGGGTATAGCTCCGAGACTAGAGTGCCTCACAGAGGATACCATGATACATCGCGTGTCAGTATTATTGTTTTATTCTAGCATTTATTTTAAATTACTTATTAGCATTCATAATTGTACTTAATTATTAGTTAGACAATTTTCACCCCTTCTAAGGTGCTTTCAATTGGTATATGAGTAATGACTCTATTTTTAGACTTAACATCCTTAAAGTATATCCTTATTTATTATGTCTTCCTATTCCTCCTCTGATAAAGAGGGTTCAATTTCTAGTAGCATAGACAATCATTGTTCTTCTAAATAAAAAAATGTCCTAAATTAAATTATATGGTTGAAAAATCCTTAGACATGCTTGAAGGCTCTCATTCTACAAATAGAGAACTTAAAAAAAACATTTAGAAGAAGCAAATGAGTTATTGAGAAATGTGAATAATGAGTTGTTATCTAAAGTAGATTCTCAAAAATCTTCTTTTGTTTCTTTAAAAAGATTAAATGAATAATTAATTTTGAGAATCAGAAGACTCATCTTTTTTTCTAAGGTATTGTTTGGGAAGAGGAAAAAATGAGGGAAAGGAAAATTTTGAGGGAAAAATGAGTGAAAAATTAAAAGTATTGTTGTTTGGAAAGGGGGATGGAAGAGGAGGGAGAGGATTTTGGAAAAAAAATTCATGCGGACCCCACTCAAAAAATTTTCTCCCAAAAGCGGAAAAAAATGGAGAGAGTTGAGAGAATTGTGGAAGAAATTACTCATCTACCCTTCAAAAAAGTTAGTTTCATTTATGATTTTAAAAAAAATCAAGGATTGAATGATAATTATATCTATCTCCACAAATAAATAAAATATTATTTTTAAATTTTTTCTTTCTCTACTTTTTGGTCATCTAAACAAGTGACGGAAAAATTAATTTACTTTTATTTTACTCTCCTCCATTTTATTTTCCCTCAAAATTTTCTTCCCCTCCTAAAAAATGTTCCCAAACACAGTGTAAAAGAATTCAAGAGGCAAACGTATGAGTTAGTATCCTTGCAAGATTCTTCTATTAATTCTTTTAGAGAAGTAAAATGATGATTTTATATTTAAAAATAGTATCTTTAAAAGAGAATAATATTTTGAATACTATATTTGACTATCTTACCACTTTGCATGATGACTTGTTATTAAAGTATAATAATCTAACCAAATCTTCTCATGCTTATTCTAGAGATACTCATCACCCTAGTATGTTACATGATCAATATCATGCTCATTATGGTATATGCATACATACTAGTATTACGTGCTTCTATTACTCTGATATTGGTCATATGAGTTTTGCTTGTCCTATTTGTTTGCAAAAACAAAAGTATAAAACTTTATTGATACAAACTGTAATAAAGATTACAAAAAATCTGGGAAAATTACAACTATAGGAATCCAATCTTGATGACGATTGCTTTATCCCTTAGACGATATGAATTGTGAAGATGAAGCCTTTGAAGTTGAAAACAACTCTGGAAACTGAAGGCAAAAGCCTCTGAAGTTGAAGACAAAAGTCTCGGAAGAATGCAGCAGCACTTTGGCAAGAACTCCTGAACTCTCTGATTTCTGATCTCTGATCTTGATCTCCTTGAAATGAAGACTTGAAACTCTATTTATAGAGTTCTGAAAATAACTAACTTTCAGTTATTTTGGACTGCGCAAGCTGATTTGCACAGCAACTGGTTTGCGCAGCACTGGATTGCGCAAGCAGTTATTGGATCGTGGGCCAACTATCTGGGACACATGGCATCATTTGATTGAAATGCGCATGATCGTGCATAGACAGTTGCCACGTAATGAGCAATTGATGGCATGAATGCCACGTAATTGGTCAGTTATATTGGTAGAATATGCAAAATGAACTGCGCAGAAATGGTTTGCGCAAACACGGATTGCGCATGAGTGGTTTGCGCAAACACGGATTGCGCTGCCACCTGTCAGCCGCCCTCGAGCACTGTGCGGCGTCAAAAATGAACAGCCTCCTCGTTATTCGTGTTGTCAGCTGTCAGGAAGATCTGATTTGATTCAGTTAATGATGACTTCTGCCACGTCAGCCTGCGCAGTTGGGAACATGCGCAAACCAGCCTGCGCAAAGTGATGTCTGCGCAAACTGTTGTCTGCGCAACTCATCAAAATGATGAATATCTTGAATTTTTGACTTTGTTGATTGATGCAACTTAATTTTTTAGGACCTACAAGACCCCCTTCAAAGTTTTCGAAAGTTGATTGTATTCAAAATTTTGAAATACTTTGAATTTTTGAATGTTGAATCATTTTGCGCAATATGATGAGCTGTCTGCGCAAAGCGAATAGACCACAAGTTTAGGCGCAATCCGAGGCGGCCGTTTCATTTTTTTTTGAAAACTATAAATAATCCTCCTCATACTTCAAAGTATTCTTTACTTGCTGTCTTCGTGCAATTGAGAGAGAATTTCTGAACTCTTTCTTCCTTTCTTCTCCGACGATTTGTCATGGCTCCACGACGATCAAATGCTGCCGCTACTGCCGCCGCGAAGGGAAAAGCTCCGGCCGAGTCTTCTGACAGAGTTGCACGGCGAGCTTCCCGACACGAATCCGCACATCCTGCTCTGAGAGGTAGTTGAACCGATCGAAAACCCCTTCTTAGGGTGATTCGACTCCCTTAAAACTCATCTCTTTTTAGAGATAAGTTCATATTGCGCCACCCTTTTTAGGATTTCGGTTGCATGAACTATCAGTTCTTCATTTTTATGAAGGCTGCATTCTTGCACAATTTATTGATTTGTGCTGACAGGAAGTCAGCGCAAACGATTAAGTTGCGCAGATATCAGCGCAAACCATTGCTTTGCGCAACTTTTATGTTGCGCAAACTGATGTTGCGCAAGTCATATCAGTGCAATCTGAGATTGCGCAAATCATGTCAGCGCAGTCTAATGTTGCGCAAATCATGTTTTATGTTTAAAAAAACAAAAACTTTGTCTTGGACTAATTTTCATCTGTTTGTTGATGCAGTTGAAGTCCATGAAGATCCAGATTACGAACATTTTATGGGAACCCTCACAGAGTCTGAATACAAAGAGGATCTGTCTCATGTCCATTACCCTCAATATGATCTGCCGGCCTCCCGTCAGGCTATATTGATTTCACAGGACAATGAAATTTTGATGTGTTTGATGAACGGACAGCCTTTAGAATCAGCTGATGCTGTAATTCACAAGAAACCTTTATTCCTATTCGGTGATGCCTTTGAGAGAGCCTCTCAGCCCAGGCCAAGGATGGAAGATAGAGTAGTTCACCAGCAAGATAGATCCTTTTTTATACCCGACATTGCTCGATGCCTTCCTTTGTCACGGTACGCTCATGCGAGCTACCCAAGGAAGATGGAATGGAATATCACTCTATTTCAGGATGCTCGGGCAGGAAAAATCTTCGTAAAGAAGGGACCACATCATAAGGACATGTTTTATAGTTCTTCTGACAGATATAGTATCCTACTGAGAGGCTTAAGACCTGGCTGCATTCCACCAGAGAACTCCTCCATGCTAATGCCTGTTAGGACACCAATATTCGCAAATGAGTTTGCGAAGGTTGAAGGAAAATATCCGGAGCAAGATATAAGAATGACTGGACTGGTGAATCCGGACTACAAGCGATGGAGTTATATCGCAAATTGGGTTCTAGGAAAATTCCAAGACAGACTCCAACAAATCAACCTGTATGAAGCAGTGCATGCCACTGTATATGGATTTGCTCCCAATCCTCATATGTTCTTAGCCTTAGCTGAGAGATACAACTACAGGACCGGAACTTTCATGACCCCAGGGGGAGAGATGGGCTTTGCGCTCCACGAGATGAAGTATATCTCGTTCTTGCCCATGGCAGATGCTCCGTATGAGGAGTATGTACCAACAAATGATGAGTTGAACAAGCTCAGAAAAGAGAATCCAGA